>CAIGRF010061989.1:0-19834 GCA_903798235.1 Fraxinus ornus
TTGACTTTATTTTTCATAGAAATTGTCCATTAAGCTGATATTTTTTTTACCATTGGGTCTAGAATTTGTTCCAATCGCCAAAAAAAGAAAAAGATTTTTAAAAAAATTACAATTTTTTTACTATACCGAATACTATTCGTTTAACTTTGTTTTGCATAGAAATTGTCAATAACGTGATAAATTTTTTTACCATTGTATCTATAATTTTTTCTAACTGCAATAAAAAAAATAAAAATTGGAAAACATTTCAAGAAAAGCAAGAAAATGTGAGTGCGTGAGGAAAAGTGGTAAAATCATTTGCCTAGAAAAAAAACTATCAAACACAAAAAAAAGTGGGAAAATTGAAAACAAATTTCATTTTTCATGGAATTCCCTCGCTATCAAACACACCCTAATTCGAATTCTGATTCAAAGAAAAGGAAAGAAAGCGTGAACTGCAAAATGGAAGTTGATAGGCAGTTCAACAAAATTGACATTAATTAAATGAAATGGAGGTTATGACTAAGCGTGGAGATTAGGCGCCTGTTTGATGGGATTAAAATCATAAAGTAAATTGAGTAAAAACGTGCAATTAAAAAATTGTGAATTCTATGAAAGTGCTGTTAAAATTAATTATTAACTTTAAATTATATTAAGACTTGATTTTAATCCTCACCAAACAAGTGCTAGTTGATGTCAAACATCGCATTTATTTAGTTTGGTAGCTACCAGCGTGACATGGCACGCACATTGGGCAAAGTCTAAATGCAGCATGTTCAACCCCTTCCGTATTTAAATATGTTCGACTTATTTTTAATAAATGAAAATCTAATGTCTTCACATTACTCTTATTTTATTTCAACTTGTAACTTGTTTTCCATATTGTGACAAGAACAGTATGGTTTAATTGTAAATCAAAATTGAACTAGAAACTAAAATAAATGGCGGGAGTAGAAATTGAATTAAAAGAAAAAAGAAAATCAAATCTCATAAAGCGCACTAAAGTTCAAACTTTCCAACAAATTTTAGACAAAGCTAGCGAACAACTTTCTTAAAGTCACCACACTTTCTAGATTTAAATCCAAAATGTGGACATTAGCCCCTTTTTGAACCACATTAAAATTTTCATTTTCATTTTTTTATTCATTTTCAACTACACATTCTTCAATAAAATAATATTTTTCATCACATCAGTAACTTTTCCTTATTTTTCAACCACACATTCTCCATCAATCTACTATTCCAAAATACATTTTTTCAAAATAATTTGGCTCAAACATACTCTAAGGGCGTGTTCGGTGGAGATTAAGATCGGATTAAGATTGAAAAATTAGTCAATATTGTTGACATTTATTAGACGAGTGAGACCCAATAACGATCATATTTTCAATTTTAATTGGATTTTAAGCACGACCGAACAAGCCCTAAAGGTGTGTTTGAGCCATATTATTTTGGAATAATGTATTTTGGAATAATAGATTGATGGAGAATGTGTGGTTGAAAAAAAAAAGGAAAAATTATTGATGTGATAAAAAATATTGTTTTATTGAAGAATGTGTAGTTGAAAATGAATAGAATAATAAAAATGAAAATTTTAATATGCCTCAAACATGGGTTAAACATCCAATAAAAGAGCGGGACTATGTACTTAACATAGTCTCGTTACACTGGATAATAACCGAAAAGCAATAATTATTGAGGCTAAAAAAAAAAAGAAGGATACGATCACGCGGTATTCGCTGCAGATATAAAATTCCCTGCGACAACCTTTCAAGCTCCATTCTCGGTAATAGTTAGATACACGAAAAGACACACATATATGTAGAAAATATATATAATATAGCTGTATATATATAGCTATATATGCAGGATAGCCGGAGGAGAGATTTTAGCCGGGGAAGAGAGAGTTAACCTAGAATTTCTTTTTCCGGCTAATAATTAAATTAAAAATGAAGAGAAGAAGCACGAAAAGCTCCTCCACACTGTCGAGACCGCCGGCGAATGGAGATGGACGGAAAACGGATAAGAAGAAGGCGAAATTCGAGAAAAAGTTGTTCAAGTACGAGGAATTGCCAAAGTATTTGAAGGATAACGAGTTCATCAGAGACTATTATAGATGTGAATGGCCTTTGAAACATATTTTTCATAGCCTTTTCTCTTTGCACAATGAAACTCTTAATGTTTGGACGTAAGTTTATTTGATTAATGATTAATCTATCACGAGTAGTGTTTTCAATCACTTGAAGAAATTTCATTGATTAAACATAAGTGTTTATTTCGATTTTAGATCTGATCTTAATTTGATTTCTCTGTTCTCAAACTATAGTTTTAGTATTTTTTGAAGTTGATTTAATTCCTGCATAATATTCAGAATCCTGAAAATTTAATGAATTTGGATTTTTTTTTTCTTAGGCATTTGTTAGGTTTTATTATATTTGTTGGATTGACGGTGATGAGCTTGACGGAGAAGATGACTCTGGAGAACGTGATGGCGAGTTTCCTTGGGTAATTTCACATAGTGTTGGAGGAGTTTTTGGTCATTTGACTTCAATTTGTTTAGAGCCCTTTTTTCCAGTTTTGACTTTTGATAATCGAATTTGCAGAGAGGGAAGTAATGCTTGGTTAAACATGAAGACGATGAATCAATCCAACGGTTCAGATTCATTATTTTCGGTAAGTGATGCTCTTACTTTTCTTTGATAAAATATGGCAGACAATTTTGAAAAGAGATATGTGGGACCAATTTTTGACATGTTTATATGAAGTTGAGGAATCTAGTGGGATCCGCTCCACGTGAATATAGAAGGAAAAATAATTATTCCGAAGTAAGTAAAAAAAAATAATAATAATAAAATAGTGCTATTCACATGATGGTTGACATCCGGAGTTGAAAATTTCGTTTAGTGGGGATACAATTTAATGGACGTTGAACTTTGAATTCTTGGTCATGAATTTAATAATGATGAAAATATAAAATAATATTAGGACAATATTAAAAATGACATAATTTATAAATAACACTCGTTTCTTGCGAGTTTTCATACTTTGATATCAATATCTCTTCATCAACAGTTTCTACATTTGATATTTAGATTTAAGCATTTTTGCTATTAAGCTCCTATTTGATACACATTAAAATTTTTATTCTCATTCTTCTACTCATTTTCAATTACACATTCTTCAATAAAATAATATTTTCCATCGTATCAATAATTTTTCCTTCTTTTTCAACTACACGTTCTCCATCAATCTAATATTTCAGAATACATTTTTCCAATATAATGTGGTTCAAACAAATCCTAAGAATGTTTTCAAATTAAGCTCAAATCAAGTAATTGAAAGCAAAATCAAATTACCGGAAGCAAAAGCAAGTTAAGCCCAAATCAAGTATCAAGTTAAATCAAGTCAAATACTCTCAATTAAGTTAACCAAGCTCTAATAATCTAATCTCATCCCCTCAGCAATTCACAACATCCAATTACTGAAAGCAATTCAGAATGACAGAATCACAAATACTAGAATTAAAAGCAAAGCAATTCACGGGGCAATTCATATAGCAATACTGGAATCAATTCACAGAGCAAACAACTCACATAATGCTTTCGCAAGGGCAACAATATGGAACTGGAAGCAAAAGCAATTCAAGAGCAATGAATAGGCTTCGGGCTTGGGGGCTTCATCGGCTTCTAGGTCTAATTTCAAAAGCAATTGAAAGAGTTAATTTCATACGTAAAAAAAATAAAAAAAATTAAACAATACACAAATCAAAATAACAAATAAAAAGAAAAGAAAAACGAGTATGCTTTGGGGGCATAACCTTTCTTCTTCTATTGTGCTGCCATTGAATAAGTCGGTGGAAATGTGGAATCGAAGGCGTCTACCAGCTGTCGCATCTGCCTACTGTCGTATAGGGCTCGAAAATAGGGGCGTAGCCGCAACAGATTATGAGATTGGAGGAAGGAGGAGCCGAGTGAGACTATGTGAGAGGTTGAGAAGAGATTGAGAAGTCGATTGGCGGAGCGAAATGATGGAGATTAAGCAGTCCGGCTGTGTATTGCCGTTCGTCTGTGTCTAATCGTCCTAGAGCCAGAAGTTGAATGGCAGATGAGGAGCTGTGGAAGGAATGGGTTGAAATCAAATGGTATTACACCCATTTTGTTTGAAGAATTTGTTTTGTAATAGCGATTGATGGAAGAATATGTGGTTAAAAAGTAAGGAGAATTTTTGAGTTTATGTGTAATATTATTTTATTGATAGAATGTATGGTTGAAATAAAGAAAGAGAAAAAAAATGAGAATGAGAATAGAATGAGTGTCAAACGGGGGCTAAGTTGGATGGTATTGTGTTTCTTCATTTCTTGGCTGGGTAATGTGGGCTAGTAGTTAAAAACAGAGGGAATTACAAAAAAATCAAGTATTTAAAGATTGATTTTCAAAAATTAGGTTGAAAGTTTAATTATTCAAAAAATCAGGTAATTATTTTATATTTTTAATAAATATATTAATATTAAAACCCTCACTCACTTTCTTCCATCTTTCTTTATATCGTCTCTGTCTTTCTCTCCTCTCTCTGTGAGCAGCGAATGGTGCTGCAGTCGAAAAATTGGGTGAACGACATTGCCCTTGTCACTGCTACGAGGCATCGTCACTGCTGTGCTGCGCCCTAGCATTGGCGTTGTGCCGCCATGGTGTTGAGATGATTTTGGGCGTGAAGGTGGTGGCCACGCCAGATTTTGTTGTTTTTTGATTGTTGTTGGTGGTGGTTTCCATGGTGTGGTGGTGTTTGGGTGGTTTTAGTGGCGATGGTGGATCGGGCTACTGATGGTGGATCTAGAGTTGATGGTGATGAATTTGGTTGTGGCGAGTTTGTGTTCTGCGTCCTGATTTGGTGGTTGTGCTATAGAGGTGAGGTGGTGGATTTGGCTGCTTGATAGTGGATTGAGATTTGGTGGCCCGTGCTGTGGAGGTGAAGTGGTGGTGGATCGGCCGCTGATGGTAGATCTCTATTTGGTGGTTGTGCTGTGGAGGTGACGTGGTGGTGGATTTGGCGTGACGTAGTGGTGGTGGTGGTGTTTTTCTGTCATGTGTGATTTGTTTGCAATGGTGGTGGTAGTGGTTCTGGTTCTAGTGGCGAAGTTAGCGGTGGTGTTGATTTGTTTAAGGTGGTAGTGGTGGTTCTGACAGCGGTGGTGGTGGTTCTGACAGTGGCGGTACTGGAGGCAGTGTTGAGGTGGTGGTTGCAAATGTTGTGCAATGGTGGTGTTTGACGGCGGTGTTGTGCGTCGTGGTGGTGGTGTCAGTGGCGACTTTGAGAGTGGTGGTCGTAGCGGTAGTGGTCGTGGTTGTGGTGATGGTCGTGGGTGGGATGAGATGAGATGGGTGTTTGTAACCAATTACTCAGTTGATTGTGAAAAATAATTTGTTAATTTTTGACAAATAAATAATATGTGACATAAAAATTGTGACAGTGACTCACAATTTATTAAGTTGTAATTGAGTTGTGACCAATAAAAATTTTGATTTTGTGATCGATGAATAATTTGCGACTTATAAAATTTTCGATTCGTTGGCGAGAAATAACCTGTGACTTATAAAATTCTTGATTTGTGGCCTATAAAAAAGGCGGTGGGGATGGGGATGGGGATGGTCGTGGGTGGGATGAGATGATATGTGGTGGGTGTCTGTGACCAATTATTTAGTTGATTGTGACCAATAATTGGTTAATTTTTTACAAATAAATAATATGTGATCTAAAAATTGTGACTGCAACACAATTTATTAAGTTGTAACTGAGTTGTGACCAATAAAAATTTTGATTTTATGATCGATAAATAATTTGTGACTTATAAAATTTTTGATTTGTAACCGAGAAATAACCTGTGATCTATAAAATTCTTGATTTGTGACCAAAAAGTAAGTCGTGACCAATAATTTGATAAGTTGTGATCGATTTGTAATAAATAAATGAGTTGTGACCAATAAAATTTTTGATTAGTGACCGATGAATAATATGTGACCCATGAAATTTTGATTCATGTTCAAGAAGTAATCTGTTACCTATAAGATTTTTGATTTGTGACCAATAATTTAATAAATTGTGACCGAAAATTAATTTTTGATTAATTAATTAGATAATTGTGACCAAATTGCATATAATTGTGTCCTTACTATATTTAAATAATAATTATTTTTAATTAATTAACTAAATACCCGAATTTTGCATTTTTTAAACTTAATACCTGATTTTTGCAATCATGAAACTTAATGCCTGATTTGTGAACTCTTCTCTAAAAAATAATAATAAAAATAAAATAAAATTGGGCATTTGTGTTGGGTTCAAAAGTTCAGTGCAGACATGTGCCTGCACTAGACCTGAACGGGCTTCGCCCTTGGACGTCCCCGTTGTTTTCAAAAAATTATGGGCGGAAAAGCGTTTTTTTTTAAAATGTTCAATGACGTGTTGTCACGTGGCACAATGTAAATAATGATGTAAAAAATGTTGTACACGTAACATGATTGAAGAAAAAGAGTTAACAAATGAGTAGGAAGGGTATTCTATAATTATTAGAATGAGTTCTTTGTACAAAATTATGAATTATTGTAACTTCTTTCTCTGCAATTCTGCTGTCACGTATATGAACATACAAAAAAATTTAGTGCGGATGAAAAGATTTGAGTTTATGCAATAGTCAGTAATTTTTTGTTATAATATATTATAATTTTGCTACATGTATATTATAATTTTTTGTTCATTCGATTTCTAATACATATGTAGGATACTTAAGCCTATGATTAAAATCAAATTTTTAATAGATTTTGATAAAAAATTATGAAATATATGGTTGAGAAGTTGTGGATCTCACATAATGTGAGATTAAGAGCCCGTTAGGGAGGGATTAAAATCAGATTCAAATTGAAAAACTAACTGTTATTGTTGACTTTTATTAGACGAGTGGGACCCACTAACGACTATATTTTTAATTTTAATTGAATTTTAATCCCACCCAAACGAGCTCTAAAATTAGTTTTTGACTTTGACTTAAAATTTTAATTTAAACCAAAGCAAGCCGATAAATTGTACTGGAATAGATTAGACATGTCAAGTCTAGTCCAATTCAGTATTCTTGATGTTAGCCCCTGTTTGATATAGATTAAAATTCAAATTTTAATTTAAGTTAAAGTCAACAATTAATTTTAACTATATATTTCATGGATCTCATAATTTTTCAATCGCACATTTCATCAACTTTTATCAAAATCTACAAAAAAATCTTATTTTAATCTCCACAAAACAGGGGTGACGCCAGTCTATATTACATTGTGTCTAATTAGATGTGTACTTGATGTGCAGAAATCTTACATAGGAAATATCCCCAAGGTGTCAATCTTACATGCAAATGCAGATTCCGATTCTCTTCCTACATGGCCTTGGTTTGTTTTCTTAGGAGGAGCAATGAGTTGTTTGATCTTTAGCTCAATCTCCCATCTCTTCGCCTGCCACTCCCAAGGTTTCTACTTGTTCTTTTGGCGCCTCGACTATGCTGGCATCTCCCTCATGATCGTCTGCTCATTCTTCACACCAATATACTATACGTTCTCAGATCACCCGCATTGGCGCCTCATATACCTTACCTCAATCACATTAGTAGGAATTCTTGCTGTTATCACCCTCCTTGCACCGGCTCTTTCCAATGGTCGTTTCCGGGGTTTCAGGGCAGCCCTCTTCCTCTCCATGGGGTTCTCTGGTGTGATTCCTGCTGCTCATTCAGTAATCCTTCACTGGGATCACCCACAAATACTTGTCGCACTCGGGTATGAGATAGCTATGGGACTTCTGTACGCCATTGGAGCTGTGTTTTATGTTACTAGGATCCCAGAGAGATGGAAACCTGGTACATTTGATATTGTAGGACACAGCCATCAGATTTTTCACGTTTTAGTTGTTGCAGCAGCAATTGCACATTGTGCTGCCACCATCGTTATCATCGAATGGCGCCAAAACTTGACGGTCTAAACCGCCATTTTTATTTTTTTTACTGTCATTTGGAATATATGCAAGTTTTGTGTTGTAATATTATAGCAGCAGCGCCATACGTTAACCGTTGCACTACTGATTCTTGCTTGTAACCAGCCATGCAGCTATTGAAACTTAATTTTGAGCTGTAAAATTAGGCATATGTTCTTGAACTTTTGGAGTAGAACAGATAATATGTTGCAGAGTTGAGCAGGGTAAAATCAGTAAAATGTGTCCATCGAAAATTGGTAAGTTACTCGGAAAATAGCGTTGGCTCGACATAGACTTGAGAATACGAAATAACTCGAAGATTATAACTTAACAGGAATTTATATTTGCCATTTAAGAAGATAGATGAATACAAAATCCATCAAGTTGGCATCTTTCTTCAAACAATTCTTGGTTAAATTAAGGAAGCCGGTTATTCGATGATCTAAATAACATGTCAAAACTGGTCTATGACTGACAAAAACAACAAATTCTTACAGTTTTTTCATGGTATATCTTCTGCACTTCATGCTCGTGATCATCCTAGAATTATTTCCCGAACAACTACGGTCAAGGTTCTTACACGTTTAAAAAGAAACCACAGAATTTGAAATGTAAAGCATAAAGAATATAAAATTCACTCATGATCCTTCCACCTTCTCAAGATTAAACTCTCACTTTCCATCATTCTGACTTGATGGCTTTCACTTTGCAGCCAAGCTAGGTCAAAATCAAACCATATCAAGAAGGCAGCAGCATCTAGGTTTACCGGGGTTCTAACAAACTTGTCAACAGGAAGAGAAAAATGAACTCCCCATTCATTTCCCTGCACCACAAATCCGGGTGCATCTCATTGCTTCGATTGTATTCGTCATTAAGAGTAGATGAGTGAGGTAGATGATAAAGTATTCATTCAACTCGTTGCCTGTATTATATCAGTTTCTCCATCACTGTAATCTCCCCAAAGCTTGGTTGTCTTTTCCTCGACAGCAATGTCATTACAATTTTCTGCAGACACAATATCATCATCTTCTGCAACTTTATCTTTAGGTGTTTCTTCAGGTCCACAATGTGATTTTTCATTGTCTCCCGATTGATCAGAATGGGTTTCTTCACTAACTCTGGGTTCTTCCTGTACATTTTGTGATGTTGGTGAAGCAATGATTGTCAAGTTGCTCGAATAGCCCTCGACACTACCCTCTGCTTCAACTTCAACTTCATTTTGGTTTTCTTCAGCTACTTCAACAGTTGCAACTGATGAAGACTCTACCGAAGCCACTGGAGATACTGGAAGTCCATTTTGAGTCTCCAGCACACCATTCATGGATACTGGAAAGCCATTCGGTAATGTTGCTATGCCATTTGGAGATATAGGATATCCATTTGGGGAGAAAGTAATACCATTTGAAGGGGCCATATAACCATTTGGAGCAACTGGATAGCCATTTGGAACCCATGGTTGGCCAGGTACAAACTCAGCTGCAAGTGGATTCATTATTGTTGGAGGGCTGAACTGACTCTGATCCCCATTAAATTCACCATTGTGGAAAGGCTTATTCCTTGGAACGCGATTTCCAGATCGATTATAGCCACCTGAGAGGCGTGGACCGTATGGAACTCTTGATGTTGCTGATTGATGTGGTGATCTACGAACTGGATTAACAGCAATCATAGGAGCAACAACATTCACAGGGTGAGGCAATATTCCTCCTTGCTCTGGATGGCCAGGCAAAGGAACAGATCCAAACACTGGAAATGCGGATGGATTAAATGGAGGAGCAGCTGCAGAGAGTTTCTTGGCTGGTTCCTTTCCAGTCTCAGCATCACTTTGCTTTTCTTCCTCAGGTGGCAAAGGATTAGCACTTCCATTAGATTGATGCTCTGCCTCATTTGGTAATGAACCATTACTTTCATTTTCGTCGGACAAAGGAAGATTTCCCTCTTTATCTGCCACAGTTTCTTTGGGAATGGAAGCAGCTTTCTCCAGCAACTGAACAGTATTTTCCGAATCAGCTGGAAGTTTAACATTATTTGAAGTTCCTGTGAAGTTACCAACATTATTAGTTTCTGAATCCTTGGAGAAATCAGAACTCCCTACTCCTGATATGGAATCGCGTCTGTTACCACCTTCAGTGCTTTCAACGGCAGCTTCAGATTTTGAAACAGTCGCAATATCTGTTATTTTTTCTTCACACACTCCAGTGCTTACTTCTTGTGAAGATTTGGCCATTAGCGCATCGCTGTGTTCGACTTTTTTCTCCTCAACGCTTTCTTCTATTTCTTTGACACACTCCAAAGGATTTTTTTCTTCGATCGTCTTCTGAGCTTGAACTTCCTCACTATTTTCGAATGCTTTTGCGACCTTTGTCTCCTTGCTTTCTTGGTGATTTTCTTCTGCAGAACTCTCCTTAGGCAATTGCTCTGCAACAGCCTTAACTATGGTACCTGGTGGAGCTAAAGCAACCTCTTTGTAAGAGAATAGCTTTCCGGCTGCCTGAACACTGACTGAACCAACAACGGAACCAGCTTTAGTGGCTTCATTAGAAGCTGGGCTGGCAGGTGCTGATTTTGGGTTAGCAGATTTCTCTTTACCAGTAGCAGGCCCAGAAAGATTGTTTAACTTTGGACTGAAGCTAGCACTCTTCGCAAACTTTTTTGAAGCATGAGGCTTTAGTCCAGAAGCAGCAGCATTCTCATTTGAACTTGTCCTTGGAGACGTGAAATTAGTGGGTTTACTTCGGTGTTTAGAAGGATGAGATGTATTCAGAAAGTTGGTGTTCAACTTTGCAAGATTTGGCCTCCTGGAACCAGAGGGCTTGCGGCCTATTGGTAAGCGGCCTTTAGGAAAAGCTTCTTGCCATCCTTCCTCGGAAACGTCATCTTTTACGAAGTCGTCAGTTTGATCCAACAGTGTTTTGTCAGCTAAAAATATATCGGTACTCCTGTTGGTGGAGTCTGCAAATTGTGAGACGAATTTGTTATCCAACTCAGATCTATTCTCTTTATCACTGGAGTTCTCCAGAACAGGTTCAGCTGGTGAATTCAATTCATCCTTCTCATATTCATCTGTCACTTTTTCACAATTGAGGCCCGCTTTTCCTTTGAGCTGTATGAATAAAGATAATTTTTCATGACAAAAAGTTCATCAGCATAAAGGAGAATGATCAAGGAAATATAAGGAATTTTGAACAATCATATCAATTAAGTAATTCAACCTTAGCACGAGCCTGCTTCTTTTGAGCTTCTCTTGCATCTGGGGTAATATAGTCCAACAGGTCCGACACACTGATTCCATAAATGAACAACAGAGGTGATGTAATTACTGAAGAGATTTGAAATGTAACAGGGAATCCTAAATAGTCATAATCAGTCATTTAACCATCTTATTTGATTAAAATGGTTGATAACAGCATTGGGCCATGTGATTACACAAAATTCTCTCATTTTTATCCTGGAAGAAATTGTGATTATTTATTTTCTTATTTTCCCTGTATGCATATATATCTGATAAAGTAATGTAAATGTGAATTAGAGCCAATAATACATTTTTGAATTGATACAGCCAATTACTGAGTCAGCATACTTTGGGAAGCATCAGTGAAATGATTTAGACTACATGACAATGGTTAAATCAGAACCAGCAGTCCCAGGGAAAAAAGGGGAAAAACGAGTAAAAAGCCTTCCATTAACAAGTCATGGCTAATGATTTTTTTTTTTTTTGAAACCAGCAAGACAAGAAAGATTGTTGTATGTACGGAAAGCAATTGAGATATACTAAAATTGGGTTAAGTGATTAGATGCTAACTAGTATTCTCCTTAAGAAAAAAGTATTATCCTTATAAAGTCTGAACACAAAATTACTTTCTTTCTGAAACCAGGCAGGGCACCCAGAAAGTCGTATGTTCCCAAATAATACAGAAACATCATATAATAAAACATGGAAACAGAACAAAAAATCACCTTAGATGGCCTTTGCTAGAGATAGAGGCATCTGGCTTTGGAGTGCCATTGCGTGCGGCTTCCTGCTGCTCCAGAGCCTTGGACTCAAAATATTCAAGCCATGCAGCAGCATCCTAAAGAGAATTCCAAATAAGATTAAGAATAGGATCAACCCTAAATTCTTAGGCCCTTCGGCAAGGTACAGAAGTCTGTATTACCTGTGTACGTAGATCGTCCGGTCCAAGTTTAGCCTGCAGTATCTGAAGTGTGGTTTGTTCATGCTGAACGCTCAGAGAATATGCCTCCATTAATGAGAGAGCAATTGCTATAGCATGATAGCTGGCAGCAGTCTGAAAAAGAGAACCAAATATTCAGCATATCAAGATCCCACAGATGACATTGGCATCACAGGTATAGTTCCACTGAAAAGACAATGTTCTCATTGCAGTGCTGGGTGATAAGGCAGTTAAGAAAATATCTGCTTATCCCCTTAAGTAAACATAATGTACACACTATACAGATCCACACAGAACATATTAATTTGATCATATTTTGTCAGTGGAGTTGGCCCAGGTAATATGCCTACCAAATTCATGTCATTATAAGGTACGATATTAATTTTCTCAAAGTAATGTTCTATAAAACTTATAGCTGGACTTCCAAGACCATCACACACCATTAGATCTCTGGTAAAGGCATATAAGGTTCATTTGTGAAGACTTCCAAGACCATCATACACCATTAGTTCTCTGGTTAAGCCATATAAGGTTCATTTGAGAAGACTCTCTCTATGAGTACTGAATACAAACACATATCTAATTGTGAGATTCTATTAGTAGTTATTAATTGTACAAGCCAAGCAGACCATGAGCATCCGGATCCATTGCCACAAGAAGTTAGAACTAGTTCATTTTCACCCTTTCTGTCAGCAACCTTCTTTGCAGAACAGAAGCACCGAAGCAAGGCTCTTTTACATCAGGACCTAAGTTGGTGGAGAATTTTCACATCCACATTCAACAGATAAGGAAACAATTATCTTTTCACCTTCAAACAGTTGGCTTCATCATCTTTATTAACAGAGTTTAAAATTTCAAACAATTTTTTGCAAAAGTCAAATGCAGATTTTTTTTTTTGAAAATCAATGAGCAGAAGTACACAACCTATTCCCTATGTACGATTTAAGACATACATGCACGGTCATGAGGGGGAGAGAGAGGGGAATTACTTGTATATGATCAGCTCCAAGAAGTCTTTGGTTACACTTGAGAGCCTCATGGAGGTATCTAAGAGCAACGTGGACATTCCCCAGACCTTCTTCCATCATTGCTACATTGATGTAAGTTGCAGCGGTATTTGGGTGAGAAGGGCCACATGTTAGATGCAAGAGATACAGTGCGCGGTTGACATACCTAAACATGATGGACAAATATAAGCCATAATTTTAAGTGCCTGATATGATAGCTTTTCACCGAAGTAAGATTTGTCAAGTTAATTAATGATAGCGCTCATATGTATATCAATATCATAATGGATTCCAATAGTGCAATGTTTCATTGTAGATAAACCAATTAAGTTGTAGATGACAACAGTTGGAAACAGAAAGATGAAAGCAGTTTCTGGACAAGTTTTTTGTTTCCTCTGGATGTGTTTCTAGGGGAAAGGAATAAGGATTATTTGAAATTAGTTATGTGATCCAGATTCACCAAGAAGCATAAGGAATTAAAAAAAAAAGGCTTTTTCACAATTTGCTCCAGTTATCACTTACATTCCCCAAAATTAAGAAACTCTTCAAGGTCTCGTGGAGCATGACCTGCATGAATTAATTATTTTTTTTTCCCTAATTTGGACCAAAATTCAAATTTTCACGTTGTTTTCAAATTTTCCTGACCATTTATCTCTCCCAAAGTATGTAGTGCACACTTTTTCAACTTTTGACTCCATTCTAAAATTTACAAATACTGCGTTCAGTAATTATTCTCAAATTATGGAAATCAGAGTAAAACCATCAGGAAATGTACTAAATGCCAAATAGTTGAACAGATAGAAGACATCTCCGAGAGTAGGCGTACTTTAAGGCCAGCTCCGTGTGTTGGAGCCGATAGTAGAAGACAGCTAAGTCTCCATAGCTTTTCATCGTGTCAGGGTGATCAAGTCCAAGTTCTCTCTCATTGATATCTAAAGCTTTCTGCTGATAGATGGTAGCCTGCTCAAATAATAAATAAACAAAACAAAGGATGACATCAGGATAGATCTCATAAATCAATAAATCATCCCAAAATGGTAAAGACCTGTTATAAATGGTCAATACTGGTCATATTTCACAGTATAAATGTAGGTAAAAAATTGAAACTTGATGCTTGACTTTTTAGTCGCCAAAATTTATATTTATTAGGTGCTATTTCATTTCAATGTCTTACATTAGTGACATGCTTGCCTTACTAATAGAACTCGGTCCAGATATTCTACAAAGGGACACATACAAGTGACTTATCCCCTGTTTGACAACCATTATTTGGAAAAAACAATGTTTTGAATAGTGATTTTTAGGAGAATGTGTGATTAAAAAGTAGGGAAATGTTTTGGGTTTACGTGCAGAATATTTTATTGCATGAATGTGTAGTTGAAAATGAGTATCTAGAATAAAGAATTTTCAAATAATGGTTGTCAAATAGGGGCTTAATATAATTCAATTTAAGATAAAATATGCAGCAGACACACTTAATTTTTAGCATTTTTCATCAGAATACACACAGGACATATTTTGCACGATAGCAAGGCTTAATAGTTAATATAGCTACGTTTAGACGTAGGGTTTACACCCACTGGGAAGATTTGTAATTTTCACAAATAAATTTAACTTCGTAGTTTATCTTGGAATCTGACACTCGAAATACAAATGTTGCTCATAGGTGGAATCCAAGAGAACAAAGACAAAATGCAAAACCCATCAGCAATAGCCAGCAATAGAAAAATGTCATAAACCTTCATTTACACAGAAAGTTAAATGATGTTGTCACCAATATTGCCTGCCAAGCAACTTTGTCAGACAAGGTAAACATCTTCGTGTTTTGAATGTTTATAATGAGATACCGGGTAATTTGTCTTAATATATGGCCAATACAATCAGTTTGTCAGTGAGTGAAGCATGGGATATCCAATATTACATCCTCATACCTGATTAAAGTCCCCAGTGTGGTATAGCACCACAGCCAACAGACTGTATGCCCCTGCTGTCATTCGATGATAAGGACCACAGACGGAAACGAGTCTTGAGAGTGCCTTCAAAATAAATTTGAATGTCCATCATACTTCTAAGTACTTAAATTATTACCTGCCAGTGGTAAGATGGGGCTATTTCAGGTGGTGTTTGAGAGGGGAAGGGGGTTACCAATTGTTACCTTAGTCCCATAATTTACCGCATCCTCCAATTTGCCCTTATCCAACGAAGTTTTGGATGATTCCAACAGAGTACGCCCATCCGCGGATGAGCAAGCAACGTGCTATATGGAAGATTAAATGATGTCAGAATTACCCACTAATCCTCCTATAGTTCATCTACAATTTTTAAAACAAATCAGTAGCAGCATACCTTATAAGCAGGGATCATGCTAATTATATCTGATTTCTTGAAAGGAAAGGGGGAATCCATATCATAGTCCCTTGGCACAAGCTCAAGCCCAACCTAAAACAGGATGGTATCTTTGAATACACAGATCAAGTAAATAAAGCCAGCGTCTTAGAGAAGTCAAAACTTCTTGGAATGAAATAGCCTACCTTTTGGCAAAGACCACGAAGAATGGCAAACTTTCTAAGATCATGGCGAATTTCATCCTTCCATTGCCACCCAAATCTCTTTGAAAGGAAAGTTTCAATCCATTTCCATTTAAGTTCTTCGTCATTAATTATGTCTGCATCAGTGTGTCCAGTAGGTGGTGTCCCTAGCAACACATTCAAACATGAAGCAATTGATGCAGCCATGTTAGCAACATTATCTACTGCTGCTACAACAGCTTGAAGAATGTGCTTGCACGCTCTAACAACCATCTCATGGATACAGAGTGATTGCACATGAGGGAGCTTGTCCGCAAGTTCAACCTGAAATGGTGACGAAAACAAAGGGAGGAAATAAGCTTCAAATTCCATTTACCACTCTTCTGTCTTCTATCTCTATTATTGAGATTGATAGCTAAATGAGCATAGAAGTGATGAACAAAATTGTAACACGAAAGCAGCAGAAGTAATCTGGACACAGATTAAAAATATTATAAAATGAAGCAATTACCACGCGCCCCAAGGAATACATTTGCAAACCCCTGGTATGCATGAAATCCGTCAGTGTCCTTCCATCAACCGGTGAAAGTTCAAGGGAGCCAAAATCAGCAACCTGTCAAAAGATTGGAAAATTAGCAACAGACACTCTTCTCATGAATGTCTTAAAAATCAGGTCCTCACATTTTCTGAACCAGAAGCTGAGGGTAAAGAGTGTAGCTGAGTACAATGTACTAACCAATTTTGGGAGGGCAGTATCATCATAGTATTTATGTGCCATCTCAATCAACTCATCAGGTGACTGCTGACATGAATGGAACCACAGGAATTAGTTATCAAGACAGCTACAAGCCATGGAGAAAAAATAAAATTCATTTTTATAAACATATTTGTATATGCTAGATGCCTCAACAATCTTATCTATCTCAGTTGCAGGCTGTAATATCATAGATCATCTCTTGCAAATGAAAACTTGGATTACAGAATAATACAGCATTGGAACTAAAATACTCCATTACAAAGGCAGAAAGCCAACCTTCAGGTGAAGACCAGTTTCTGATTCTTTAAGGCGCAAATATGCTGCTTCAGAAAGCAGCTTTTTCCACATGATTTCTATTTCCTCATCTTGTTTCTCTAGTTCCTTTTTATCTATGTCAGAGCTGCTATTGGTAGCCACTTCCTTGCAGGGATCAGCCTTAGTGTTTCGGTCATTTGGCTTCTTCTTAAAATCCTTCAGCAGTCCACCATGCTTTCCAAGACCCTTTACAGCTGGCTCAACTTTGGCTTCTTCATTCTTTTTAGACTCGGTTTTGGCAGAAGCCTGATTTTGCAGATGTTGCACCCAGCATGCTCCAAGCTCCCATCTAATCGACTTGGTTGGTTTAGTTTCTTCTCCCTTCAGACTCAGCAAACTTTCACTTAGCACCTTCCTTACTGAAGGTCTAGCGGTATGTAATTCTTCCACATCTGTATTAAGTAATCTTTGAACTGGACCAGATGATTGGGGTTGTGTTGATTTGTGCAACAGCATTCTCAAGCTAGAAGTTTCAGGTTGAAGAAAACAATGATTAATAAACAAAATATAGTACAAAAGCAAAAACATTGGAATACAAATTGGTACAATTCTTCAAGAATTTAGCATACACAAGGCATGGTTTCCTTTATCAGAAGTCAGAGGCATTTGATATGTGAAAATACTATTTTAAAGCATGTGGCACTGACCTATTTATATTCAATGAATTTGCACCTCCCTCTGGATGCTCCTCAATCTCAACATCCTGAGGAATGGGATTGCCCTCCCAATTGACGTCAGCTGCAACTTTCACAATAGCAGTATATCCAAAATGTCTAACAACCACAACACCTAATGTAGAAGTATCCTGCAAGAGAGGAAGGTTAACTCATCATGCTGCATTAACCATTCCAAATGTTACGAGACCAACGTAAGAGGAAATGGCTAAGAAATCAAAGAGTGAAAAGTTACTAGACGAACATGAACAGTTGCACTCTCATCTGCAGTTATGCCTTTAAGCAAATTTCTCTTTGTGAGCTCCTCATGCGACATTCCAAGAACCAGACTCCCATCGCTTTTGCTATCCAACTTTGTGCTTGCATCTGGCACATCTTTTGCCACACTAATAAGTAGATCTCCAATTCTTTCCTCGTATAAAATTGAGGAGTCAGAATTATCTGTTGACCTTTGATCATTTTCCACGAGATGTTTTATTGCATCGACTGCTTTAAAGACTGAAACGTCGACAAATAGACTGTGAAGTAGAAAAGCTTTTCGATCACGGATCTGCCTCTCTTCTGCCGTTTTACATGGCATCGCAGCCAGAATCGAGAATTCCTTTGCCCAGAGCCTGCACTCATGCTTACCATCTCTTCCTTGTCCACCTCCATTTCCTCCCCAACTTTCATCTTCCACAGGAAGAGGAGGGAAGATAGATGGGTTCTCAGCAACAATCGGGGGGACTAGCCATGTGTTTGCTCGGAAACCATATGGAAGATTCCCAAACTGTAATGACAAAGATGTAGTCATCAGTGAAACTTGGAAATGCTATATAAGCGTGAGGGGTTAAGGTAAAATAAAATCACTCACTTTATTATGCTCAGTGAAAGCTTTCATGAGAGCCTTGTATGCCTGAGAACAGAAATCAACTCCACGACTAAGATGAGACTTCAGATGAATGAACGTTCAAGAATTCAAGAAGACAGATTCTAATAGCAAAATTTAGAGGGAACTTAATAGAAAAGATTAATACGGCATAATAACTATTTGCAAAAAGGAATTAGTAATAGATAGAATAAGCCTACACTTACAGAATCAAATATTCGACTTATCTGCTGCAAAAGGCCAACCATTGAGTGGCTCAAAAGAATACGCTTTCCAGAAGGGTAAAAGCCTTTCCGAGAAGCAACAATTGCTGTTGGCTTCCCACCACAAATTCGTACCTGCATGCAAATTTAAAAGGGAAAAAGCCATTTGAAACCATGTCAGATGATACCAACATCACAAATGAGTTCTGAAAGGCGAAAGAGAACAGAACTTCATTGTATAGGAGTTTAAGATGCTAACATCAATTTGAAAGAAATCATCGTCTGTTTTATCCTCGAGGAATGGTCGAGTTGACCTTCTAATGTCTGCAGAAGCATTGAAAATTAGCAACACAAACACAAACACCTCTTTATGAACAACTTACATAAAAATTGCTCCAAGCACCAAGCATGCATGGCTAATTTAAAATAGACAATGAAATTGTTGGTGTCCATTTTTGCTACAAAAATAGAAGGAACTTGTTTCGCATTCATTTTTTGCTTTGTAAAATTAACGTGCTTCAAGATTTCAAGTGTTGCAACAAAATTTGAGTGGCAAAATTCTCAGCGAAAATGAGGTACATGAAATTTATTTAAAATAAAAAAAGGTTACTACTTTACTTTTATTTATTTTTTTGAATATTACTTTTACATTTATCTTACTCGAAAAATAAGTAACTTAATTATATCTAACTTTCACCAATTAAAAATTTATTTACTTTAGAACTTACGTTTTTACCTGTTTATAAATTTACTAGGCTTAGCCAAACTGGAATGTTCCCTGTCTTGCTTCAAAAGTTATAAAGAACGGAATAAAGAAATTCACGTGCTTCGAAAAAGTGATTCAAATCAGTGGCAGATCAAGAAATTAAGTTAGAATATCTCAATTCTCCAAAAACAAATATATATTAACTCATTTAAATTGTGCTTTGTAATTAGAAATTCTATGCACAACAAAAAATGAAATGAAAATAAAATATTAATATCCAAACTCACATTGCACGGGAGGAGTGAGGTGAGAGAACGAGAAGAAGTCGTAGAACTGCCCGAGCTTCGGTGGTGGGTACATCATCGCCGCCACGGCGTCGCCTTTTTCAGCCATGTCTCCTCCTGCGAAGGCGGCAGGAACGTCCGACTTAGTGAGCTTCGCCTTGGGGGCCTCACCGGCCCTTCGGTCGGAACCTTTGGGCGTCGGAGAGGATTCTGAAGTTGCATTTTCTGAACCGGGTACGGATTCTAGTGGACCGGACTCTTTGACCCCGGTTCGACCGTTCGGTTTGGGAGAAGAAGATGAACAGCCGAATGACGTGGTGCAGGCGACTATGTCTAG
>CAIGRF010062039.1:3997-16991 GCA_903798235.1 Fraxinus ornus
TTTTTTTTTTTTTTTGCTCAATTTCTGGTGATTTTGTGGATGAAATTTCTTGTTGCTTGGTGGTAAATGAAGCTGATGTTAGGGGCTTTCCTAGGATACCAAAATCTGGTGGTTTGGGAGGTCGATCTTTGCCGGGATTTGAGAAAGAAGGGTTTGGATGATTTGAGATTGGATAATTTGGTGAGGGTTTGGATGATTTGAGATTTTCTTAAAATTTTGGACTCATTTACATTTTTAAAAAAGTTTAGGAGGAGATTGCAATTTATTCTTTATTTATATTTATAGAAGAGGGTATAATAGTCATTTTATGTTAAAAATTGGTGAAAAGGACGTTTTGGTCAAGAAAATGCAAATGTATGGACGTTCTGCACCAAAAAATCAAACGTAGGGACGTTTTCCATAATACCCGTCATAGGTAGGGACGTTTTGCGCCAATTACCCAATTTAATTTATCACTTAGTTCATGATTGGTTTGTAGTTTTAGGTACCACTAAAAGACACTAGCTATTGCAGCACAAAGTGAGTTTGTGCAACTAAAATAGTTGCTATTAATTAGGATGTTAACTGAAATTGTTAGTAATGGTAAGTTATAATATTCAAAGTTTCATGAATAAAGAATCGTTATTTATTACATATAAACATATAAACTAGACTCTATCATTCCCTGACACATACAACCTGATCTGTGAATCTCCTTACAAATCATGAATTTAACACCATTAGGTACTGGAAGTGTAGTTTATTTCTGCATGTAGAAAGATCCTGCTTCACTTAGTGAAGCTAAACTTTAGCCTGACACCTGAATTTTACTACTCTGAGCAAGACGGAGAAATCAGTCCTCTGTTTGGTGGTCTCGGCATTCCATTGTTGCTAAATTCTCAAGTCTGCAAGTAGAATTTTTCGCTTCTTTTTGTTTCTACTATAATTTGGGGGTGGGGTAACACATTTGGTTTAAACTCGCAAGCGTACGAGGTCGTTGACAAGTAATAATAAAATGAGCTGTAAGTTATCATCCCATGAGGAATAATGTTTAATCTTAGTCACTAGTTACTACTAATTCAGTGTCCATGATACAAAAGAGGTGATTTTGTTGTTATTTATTCTAATTCTAAACTAAGAAAGCAATAAAAAATATTTTGTCAAATATGTGAATGATTGTATTGGATTTCGAATCCCCCTATTGCAATTTATTTTAATTCTAGATTCGTAATCTAGTCAATCTCATGCATTCGTAACAATCAATAATGCTAGTGTATTTAATTATCTTTTCTAAGACAAATTAAGCCTATTCTAATCACAATCCAATCATATCCGTAGTTCGAATTCATATGACCAAAATTCATTAAATTGTAGATTATTCATGTGATTGCATATGCGATAAACATTATTCCTAATTCTATCTACATATGTTAATTTTATCGCGTTCTAAACTTATTGTGAGTCTCCCAACATTACAATAAATAACTAATTATCTAATTAATAGCCAAACAATCAAATAATGCAATGAAAATGCAAAATCAATCAAGAAATAACTAAACCAATTGAGTCTGTAGCATCTTCGATCTTCATTTTGTGGCTCAACTCAACTATTGAATTGTTGCACTCTGGTCCCCATAAATTGAATTTCGCCATTTTTGGCTCTTTTTCTCCAATTCTTCAATCAAACGTGAGTTTTACCTATAAAATACAAAATAAAACAAATTAGGTAGAAGTGAATGTGCTCTCATTATACGTTTTAGAAAGCTACTATGTGTTCTCATTTTCTATCTGAAAGCTAGAAATGAATGTTGATGAATGTTTTCATTCTTTCAATGTGTAGTTATGTGGTGCTCCCAAGATCTACAAGAAGATTAATGAATCTGTTTATAGCTATTTTAAGGAAACTCCAGATGATCAGTGGATCAGAACAACAGATTTTACTCCATCATGTATTGGACAATCTTCGGGCTTGTGTTTGCAGATCTCGCATGGCATGAAGATTCCAAATTTCCCAGATAATTTTGCTTACTACAAGGAAAGTGAAAACCAATTCAGTTTGGAGACTGGTTCTCCCTTTTGTCATAATTCATCCTTAGTTCCCATTCTGTTTCCTCCTGAAGGAATTAAGTTGCCGTGTAATATATTGTTTAAGGTTTGCAGTTTGGTACAACATGGATGTCTTCCGGGGCCGAACCTAGATGTCAATTTTTTTAGGTTGGTTGATCCACAGATAATAGAGATTGGGTATATAGAGTATGCTCTAGAGAAACTTTATAATTTAAAGGAATGCTGCTATGATCCTGCGAGCTGGCTCAAGGAGCAGTATAAAACGTACAGCAAGATTGGATGGCTACCAAAATCACCAGCTATTAGTTTAGATGATGGACTGGTATATGTACGCAGGGTTCAAGTAACTCCAAGCAAAGTGTATTTCTTCGGTCCTGAAGTGAATATGTCAAACCGCGTGTTACGGCATTATCAAAAAGACATTGATAATTTTCTTCGTGTTTCTTTTGTGGACGAAGAGTGGGATAAAATGTATTCTACTGAACTATCCCCCAGGGTAGGTTTTGGGAATGAGAATGGAAGAACAGAGATTTATGAAAGGATATTGTCAACACTTAGAAATGGCATTGTTATTGGTGATAAGAAATTTGATTTTCTTGCATTTTCCTCAAGTCAGTTGAAGGATAATTCTGCTTGGATGTTTGCTTCAACAGCTACTGATAATGCTGATGATATCCGTAGGTGGATGGGTGATTTTCGTTCCATTAGAAATGTGGCAAAATATGCTGCCAGACTTGGTCAATCTTTTGGATCCTCTATAGAAACTTTAAGTGTTGAGGACTATGAGATTGAATTTATTCCCGATATAGAGGCAGTAACAGGAGGAACCTTTTCTGATGGAATTGGGAAGATATCTGCTGAGTTTGCTCGGAAGGTCGCCATGAAATGTGGACTTAAAAATTCTTTTCCTTCAGCCTTTCAGATCAGGTATGGTGGCTACAAAGGTGTTGTGGCTGTTGATCCCTCTTCACGAAGGAAGTTGTCATTGAGACCGAGCATGTTAAAGTATCAGTCAGACAATACAAAATTAGATGTTTTGGCATGGAGTAAATATCAACCTTGTTTTCTGAATCGCCAAATTATCTCTCTTTTATCTACTCTTGGAGTCGAGGATCATGTCTTTGAGAAGAAGCAAAGAGAAGCAGTAGCTCAGCTGGATAGTATTTTAGTTGATCCATTGAGGGCAGAGGAGGCATTGGATTTGATGTCTCCCGGAGAAAATACGAACATTCTGAAGGAAATGCTAAAGTGTGGTTATCTACCTGATGGTGAACCATTTCTCTCTATGATGCTACAAACTTTTCGCGCATCCAAGTTGCTAGATTTGAGGGTGAAATCCAGAATATTTGTTCCACAAGCTAGACAGATGATGGGATGCATGGATGAAACAGAAAGTTTAGAATATGGCCAGGTGTTTGTTCAGTTTTCTGGTGCTGGTCGTCGACGATTCTATGAGGATTTCCTAAGATTCTATGACAATACGTCAGATGACTATAATTACGTTGTTAAGGGAATGGTTACTGTTGCTAAAAACCCATGTTTGCACCCTGGTGATGTCCGTAGATTAGAAGCTGTTGATGTGCCAGCATTGTACCACATGGTGGACTGTGTGGTTTTCCCTCAGAAAGGAAGAAGGTAAACTGACTTCTTGAATGCTTCTAAACTAATCTTATCTGCAAGAACTTTATGGGGACTATTGCATTCAGGTAATTATTGTTTGTGTCAACTATGGATCAAGAATTACTCTAAATCTGTAGAACAAACATGAAGCAGTGTCCCAATGTGGATTTTTTATTAATTGAAAATTGTGCTATTCTAAAATGGCCTTTTTAGAATAAACAAAAATAGCATATTTTACTTAAAAAAATTGCCCTCTGTGATATTTTCACTCTGCTATCTTCTGTTTAATCATGATCTATAAGGTTTCGGTTGTTCTAATAACAGACCTCACCCAAATGAATGTTCCGGGAGTGATTTGGATGGAGACATTTACTTTGTTTGTTGGGACCCTGACTTGATTCCACCAAAGCAAATCCCGCCTATGGATTATAGCACAGCTTCAATCACAAAACAGGATCATGATGTGACAATTGAGGTACTGTGGTTCTATGTTGAAGTTGCATTTGAAACCATGCTGTTTTCCACATGTTATTTATAATTTATAATAACCAAAAGATGAGGATCCTTCTTAAAGAGAAAAAAAAAATGTGACGTAAGAACTGCCATATCCTTCTACTTTTCATCAGATTATTATCATGGTTACTTATTATAAACATGGCATCTACAGATATCATATGTTGTAGCCCCTTTTGCTGTTATGTTCTTGGTGTGAACTCTCTATCATGGTACTCTTTATGTTTTTGTGAAAAGAAGATGATATCGGATTAATCCAATATTACATTATTGAAAAAGAAAAAAAAGAAAAAAAAGAGATTATAACCACAATATGAAGTAATTGATCACGATAACACAAAAACAATGTAATTTACAGATAATAGAGATTTTATTATAATATGGAGAAAGAATACGAAAATTTTATGTTAACAATGTTTCTAACATAATCTAAAATACAATAAAGAGCTAAATATGAGTATGGGATGTCTAAACTCTAATAGTAGAGTTGTAGATAAAAAAGAATGCTTAAAATGCGAAACAAAATTGGACCACGAAAGCACCACCGCTCAAGCATGCAGGAAAGCGGCTAGCTCGAGGTGCTCATCGCTCACGTGGTAGTTGAGCGGCAAGGGCAAAGCTGGGGCGCTGTGTCTCGGAAAAAACTATGTTCCTTTGAATAAATTGATGCCCGAAAATTCCCTCGTCCATGTTCTGACCTTTTCAAGTCCAACACAAATTCCTAACTCCCAATTGAGTTTTCAAATAGAACTTCAACTAGGATTTGTTAAATAAATTTCGAATAGGATTCCAACATAGCATTCCAAAAAGATTTCTTCTTAAAACGACTTTACTTAGAATTTCAAGTTATCTTCAAAGTAGAATTCGGGTCACACCCTAATTTGACACGAATTACACTACAATGAACAAACTTCAAAAATTCTTCTCATGAAAACAAATTTCATTGTAAGGAATAAACTTCAAAATTTTAATAGAAAATACAAACGAAATTATCCATAAAAAATTTTCAACTGGAAATATTCTCCACCTTTGCTACCCAACTAGGAGCAAAAGTGTTCTAATGACCACCAAATAAGACTGAAACAAGTCCAATAACTGAATCACAACTAAATGCATTAAAAAAAAAAAGATCTTGATTAGAATCAATACATTTAACCGCATTCAATGCATCAACTAAATCAGTAGAATTAGGGATGTCAATGGGATGGGTAGAGATGGCAGCAGGGGTGCCCCCGCCACTCCCCCACCTCGTCCAGCATGGCCTGTCCCGTTTTTATTTATTTTTATTGTTTTAAAAAAAATTCAGTTAACTAATTTTTTTAAAATTTGTAGTTAATTATTTTTTTATTCTTCATTGGGCGGGTTCAGGGCGGGGCCGTGACCCGAAACGGGGCGCTGATCCCCGCCCCGCCACCCCGTCAAGGCGAGACGAGGCGGGTTTTTTTTGACATCACTAGGACGGGTTGCCCATTCCCACCCCGTCGGGTATTTTTGTTATCTTGTTACATCCACATACCATGTTAAAGTGGGTTCGGGGAGGGATAGGGGCGGGGCATGGCATGGCAGGTCCTCTGCCCCAAATATTGTCCCATTTATTTTTTATTTTTTTTATGTCGTTAGTTAGTAAATATTATTATTTTTTTACTAATTTGTTAAAAACAACATTTGTTCTCTTTAAAAATGGTGATAAATTTATTATTTTTGTTCGATAAAAAACTTAAATTTGAAATTAACTTTAAATGGAGGAAGTGGGGCGGGGACTATGTTTCCCGTACCCACTTCGGGGTAATGACCATCGCCCCATTTACCCGGTTAGACGGGTATCGGATTGAACAGATTTTTTTGCCATCTCTAGGTAGAATTTTACATATGTGGAATCTCATGGCCAAAAATGGGTCTGTTACTAGCTACTAAATTCAATGACATCGTCAATGATGGTGGCAAAGCAGATTTATCCATAATTTCTAAATTAAACTCATAAGACTCATAAGTATTTTTTTTAAAGAAAACCCCAAATTAGACTCCAAATCTACCTATATTCTTAAAATATGCTGATTTCTCAAAGATCTATATAACACTGCAAGATATATAAATAAGATTTTCTATGTCCCTTTAATAAAACACGAGCTCCTTTACTAATTTTCAGGACTCCACCTTCAATAGTATACCTATACCCTTTTAAATTAAGAGTACTTAAAAAGATAATATTTTTCTTCAAATCTGGAACATGTCTCACTACATTAAGTATTCTAATCATCCCATCAAATATCTTTATTCTGACTCGACCAATACCAACTATCCGATAAGTTGTATTATCACCGATCATCACAATACCGTTTGAAACTTTTTTATATGTTGAAAACAAATCCCGATTAGAAATCATATGAAAAGTGCAAGTTGTATCAAAAATTTGAACCTCGTTGAATTTGGAGTTGTAGTCAGATATAAGTAAAAGCTCTACATCACTATTATGATTTTCTGAAATACTTGCTTACTCTTAAATTTCTTATTGTTGATTTGCAGTCAATTTTCATTTATTTTGAAACTTATAACAATCGTTTATCAATTGTCATTTTTCTTGCAATGATTACAAAATTTGAAGTTAAATTTTGACTTGCCCCTTGAATGACTACCATCAACAATGAGACTATCTCCATGACCCCCAGATATTACAAGATTCTTTATCTTTTTCTTTGAAGATTAAGCATCATATACTTCTTCGATGGTCACGACTATACAAATTCATTTTTCTAAAAGACGTGTATGAAACAGGTAATAAGCACAATAAAATCAATCATAAATCTTCTTCATTATATTTGACCTTCAAGGTCTCCAAATCAGCGACGAATTCCTTAAAAGTAGGTAGGTGATCTTAAACAGATGTACTTTTGGTGATACAACGAAAATATAGACGTTGCTTGGGATGCAATTTGCTAGTAAGACTCTTCATCATGAATAATGGCTCAAATTTTAACTATAATGTAGCGGTTGACTTCTCCTTCAAAACGACCTGAAGAATATTGTTTGAACGATGAAGATGTATTTGAGATATGATCTTTTGATCCATCCATTGTTTCTCCTCATGAGTCCAAGTTGTGGGTATTCTGTCAAATCCCAACAACCCATCGTCTAAATTCATTTGAATGAGTACCGCTCACATCTTCATCACAAAGAGAATCTTGTATTGCGATTTAATAGCGGAATATCATACTTCACTGTTGTTATCACGAAAAATCAAGTTGAACTCTTACCTTGATCAAAATCTCGATTTTCCCAAGAATTTAATAATCAAAAGCTCCATATCGGTTTGTTGTGAAACGAAGATGATACTAGATTAATTCAATACCACTGTTGAAAGAATAAGATATTATAGCTACAATATAAAGTAATTAATCACAAGAGTACAAGAATAATGCAATTTGCAGAGAACTGAGATTTTATTATAATATGGAGAAAGAACACAAAAATTTTGTGCTAACAATATTTCTATCTTAATCTAAAATACAATGAAGAGCTACCTCCAAACCCTAATAGTAGAGTTTTAGATTTTAAAAAAAAAAATGCTCAAAACACATGTAAAACGTGAAATAGAATTGGACCGGGAAAGCACCACCACTCGAGTGCCAAGTGAGGGGCTAGCTCGCGGTGCACGCTGCTCGAGTGGTGGTCGAGCAGTAGTCGAACGGCAAGGGTAGTGTTGGGACGCTACCTATATGGCGCTGAGTCTCGGAAAAAACTTTGTTCCTTTACCCAAATTGATGCTCAAAAATCCCATTGTTCATATCTTGACATTTTCAAGTCCAATATAAATTTCTAACTCCCAATTGGATTTTCAAATAGAATTTCAACTAGGATTTGTCAAATAGACTTCGAATGGGATTTCAAAGTACCATTCCAAAAGGATTTCTTGTTAAGTCGACTTTAATTAGAACTCCAAACTATCTTCAAAGTAGAATTCGGGTCACACCGTAATTCTAACAATGTTGGTCTCATTTGCCTAGTTTGGGGAATTATTGCTAAAAGACCATACTTCCTTGAGTTCCACCTTTTACTTTCTAGGTTCTCTGTCTCCCATCTCATTTCTTAACTAAGTATTTGATTATAGATTCTAAACATCCTTTAATACCTATCATGGTGTAAAAGCATTAACCCTTCCCATATCCCAAGAACATGGAACTTAAAATTGTAATGGTGTGACTTGATCATATTTTGTGAAAGTTATCTGTTACGTATAGCGAGACAATTAAAATTTGGGAAATTATTTGTTATCTAACTGATGATAGCATCTAGGAAGCATGAACCCTGTTTGATTTAACAGATTAATATTGTCCATTTCGATGAAACTTGCGAAGTCTTGAAAGCTGTACAACTGCATGTTCAAGTCAAGAAGCTTTATCATAAAATAAGTTAAGTTGAAGTTAGCAGTTAAGATTTCTTATGTTAGAATGAATGAACATTCTTCTAGCTTTCACATGCTTTGATTCGGCATAGCAGGCAGAGCACTCTTTGTTGTGATCTCATACACATTTACATGTGGAGTAATTGCAAATTTACATGTACAATGCTTTGACAATCTAAATATCCTCGTGATTTCAACAGTTTATACTTTTCCTATGATACAGGAAGTCGATGAGTACTTCACCAACTATATTGTGAACGATAGTCTAGGAATTATTGCAAATGCACATACTGTCTTTGCTGATAAAGAACCATGCATGGCATTGAGTGAGCCTTGTATAGAGTTGGCAAAGCAGTTCTCCATTGCTGTCGACTTTGCAAAAACCGGTGTTCCTGCAGTAATACCACCTCATTTACGTGTGAAAGAATATCCAGATTTCATGGAAAAGCCTGACAAGACAACCTATGAATCTAAACGTGTGATCGGAAAGCTTTTTAGAGATGTGGTATACATCGCCCCTGACACGGCTCCTATTCAATCTTTTACCCACAAAGTGGCAAGGAAGTCATATGATCCCGACATGGAAGTGGATGGGTTTGAAGATTACATTGACGAAGCTTTTCACTACAAAACTGAGTACGATTACAAATTGGGTAATCTGATGGATTATTATGGCATAAAAACTGAGGCTGAAATACTGAGTGGTGGTATTATGAAGACGTCAAAGAGTTTTGATCGAAGACGAGATGCAGACGCCATTGGTGCAGCTGTGAGGTCATTGAGGAGTGAAGCTAGGAAAATGTTCAAGAAAGGAAGCGAATCGGATGATATGGATGCAAAAGCATCGGCTTGGTATCATGTCACTTATCATCATGAATTTTGGGGTTGCTACAACGAGGGACTGAATCGGGATCATTATCTCAGTTTCCCATGGTGTGTATACGACAAGCTAGTCCAGATCAAGAAGGGCAAGTCCAGCCTTAGAAGGTCTCTGCAAATGTCTTCACTTGAAAGGAGATTCAAGCGTGGTACGAGTTTCACCTGAGAAATCATCGTTTCTAGCCAGTTGTTATATTATGCCTCGAGTGTTTGATATTATTAACTATAAAACTGTAAACTGATTACAAAGACTCCGGTTTGTATCTAAAAAGGAGCCAATGTGCTTGGTATCAACTTGTGTTTTGTGGGCTTTAGTGGTTCTCTAACACTATTGGACTAGTGTCATTTGTGACATTTACATTGTTTTTATTCTCTATTTATGCTGCTTAAGTGTCACTCACTCATTGGTAGCTAAGTGGTCACTTGGATTGTGCTAGTTTGAATCATTTGTGACCCTTGGATGAGATGGACGGTCGAGACTGATTATTGGGGAAGATATTTCGTTCTCTTGCTTCTTTGAGACACTTTACTTTTGCCAGACTAGACTTTTGGTTTTCTCTCTCTCCCTCTCTCTCTCTCTCGTTTTTGTTCTCTGAAAAATCAGTCTTCTTCTTCTCTGGGTGATCTGTTGTGCTGAATCTGGTGAGTTAGAGGGCGATACCGTGTGCATTCTAAGCCTGAAATAGTGGCTGGAGTTAGAGCATCTTTCTAAGTTAACTGGCCAAATTTGTGGGTTTTGGGAGATCTCTTTCGATCGATGACCAAACAGATTCTTCACTAAGTGTTCTTTGGATCTCTCTCTTTTTGGAAGACGGATTGGCAAGCGTGGAAGGGGCTGTTCCTGAGCCTATTGTTTCCGGCCAAAGAAGGGAAGTAGAGCTCGGTTTTTGTACTCATTAGTGTCTATGTTTTCTATATGATTGTGTTCTATATACATATGGGAAAATGACAAGTGAGTTGAAGCAGAAGACCAATGCAGTACATCATATGTGCTTCAAAGCTCTGAATAATAGTAGCTGGAGCCTCCCACATTCTCACCTTGACTTCTTTTTAGTCGAACCTGATTTATTAATGATGCACGGACAATTAATAGGACAGTGTGTCTGTCTTCGTGTCCGACACTTCTAGGACATTTAAGGACATATTATTCAATAAACGACCCTTTTGTCCTATAAAAATAAAGACAATATATGAATTTAAAATTCTAAAAAAAAATCCACGTGTCCACACCTTTTTGAAATTCACGTGTCGACGCGTCGTCGTATATCCGTAGTTTTGCAACTTGATCAACTATGTTACGTCTGGCTGTTATTGATGTCGAAGCTGGGAAGATATGTGAAAAGGGAGAATGGAAAATTAATTGACACGAAAGGCCGGTTCAGTGCTCGTTGAAAGTTATCTCAATTTTGTTGATTGTTTGGTATTCTATCTCAAATCAATGAATTAATGAAAACTTGGTATTCGTAGAATTAACGATTCTTCGAGTGTGTTCTTCTTTTTAAAATAGACACATTAATGGGAGAAAGTATTAAGAATAGTACGAGAAAACGTGAAAGAACGTGGAGAAAAGAATAACCAAACTATGTGCATCCTTAAAAGTTGTACGACAATAAATAGGAGCATTTTAAGAACACTCTTCAAACCAAATTATACTTCAATTTATATGCACAAGAAGGTGCTATATTGGCTAAAATTTCAAATACGACCACATTTTCCTTCATTAGTTTGTTCCTTCGTGCGACATGAAGGGAACTGAATTGCTCATACCTTGATTAGGTTTTTATCAATTATAGATTCATAATTTTATTTGAGCAAGATAATAATCTTTTTTTGGCACTTTTCATCTCCAACATTTGCAAAATGTTACCAATTTACCCTTAGCATTTGAGAATATAGCAAAACTCTTCATTTCACCATTTTGGCCACGTAAAATAATTGTCCCCTCCTTAAAATAAAAACAAAGAAAGTAACTATATATATTTATACAAAAAAAAAAAAAGAAGGAAAATTGTAGCAAGAGTCCTGAATCGTTTTGCCATAGTTTTTTGCATGAACATTTTTATACTTATAAGTGAAATTTTTACTCTAAAATAAAATTTTAATTAAAATTTTAGTTATAAGTGGTTTTTATTTTATTTTATTTACTTAGAATTGAATTTATTAACTTATATGTAAGTTTTATAATTATAACTTATAAGTGAATTTTGTCGTATATGTGATTTTTTACTTTTAATGACTTTTTATACATATAAGCGATTTTTTTTAGTTATTTGTAGTATTTTTTACTTGTAACATTTTTTACATAAACATGAATTTTATAAAGTCATTTTTTAACTTATACAAGATTTTTCTACTTATATAAGTAATTATTATACTTATAAATGAATTTTACCCATAAGTAGTTTTTTGCTCATATACAAATTTTGTACTTATAAAATGATTTTTTTTTTTACTAGTACATAAGTTTTACTCACAAACTAATTTTAAATTTGTAGGTGAATTTATTACTTATAATTGATCTGTTGTTTATAAGTAACTTTTACTTGCAAGTTTTTTTTTAGTTATAAGCTGGTTTTTCATTTATAAATGGAAATTTTGGCTCCTATTTACTTTTAAGTAAGTTTATGTAATTTAATTTTAACTCACCTTTCTTAATTTATAAAATGATAAATAAATAGTATGGAATAAACTCATCTTATATAGCGTATTAAATTTTATATGGTTGAATAAAGGAGGATAAGCACCATGGATTAACTTAATCCGGCCACTGATTGTACCAAACACTAGACGAGATTAATTTAATCCTTATCTGATATGATGTTATGTCTCAAACATGCCCTTATACATGTTGTAGGCATGTGCGAATCCAGCCTTTTAATTCAGCACGGGCGGAGATCGGTGACCGATGACAATCAACTATTATAATAATCGAAAATATAATTCAATACATATGTAAATGCACTAAAACGTAAAAAGTATATACATATGAAAATATAATTCATTACAACCCATAATACTAAAAATAAATAAAAATACAACCCTACGATTTAGAACTGCAGCATGGGATGTGATATCATAATTTTGCTTGTTCTTCCTTGAACACACACTTGATCGGCTCTTTCGAGATGTCATAATTGGAGTTAATATTGAACTTGAAAATGGTACTACAACTGAATTTTCTTGATTTCAATGGCAGATAGTGTTTATTGTACCTCATAATAGGGTTTATATGGACAACTAAGCCATTATCACGCCGAAAGGAAATACCTTGAAATGTATTTTTCGAATCGAAGTGCTTGTGTGGCAACAATTTTTCAAAGATTTTGAGCAATTTTTAGACCGTTGCTGAGCTGAAGTGTGAGAGAAAGGTCAACAATTGCGGCTGACAACGATAAGAAAATGGATTAAAATTTGGGAAAAAAACAGAAACAAACAGCTCCAAAATATGGGCTAAAGATTATGCTAAATTTGTGATTGAATAATGTTTTGAAATAATTTTAAGATTTCGATCAATCGGGGTTCATGATAGGATCAATA
>CAIGRF010062039.1:18351-32320 GCA_903798235.1 Fraxinus ornus
AATAGGGTTTATATGGACAACTAAGCCATTATCACGCCGAAAGGAAATACCTTGAAATGTATTTTTCGAATCGAAGTGCTTGTGTGGCAACAATTTTTCAAAGATTTTGAGCAATTTTTAGACCGTTGCTGAGCTGAAGTGTGAGAGAAAGGTCAACAATTGCGGCTGACAACGATAAGAAAATGGATTAAAATTTGGGAAAAAAACAGAAACAAACAGCTCCAAAATATGGGCTAAAGATTATGCTAAATTTGTGATTGAATAATGTTTTGAAATAATTTTAAGATTTCGATCAATCGGGGTTCATGATAGGATCAATACTCAAAAAAATCTAAAACTCAAGATTGGGGATTTTGAATCATGGACAAACATGGATGTATGGATATGGCGTGTTTGGTGGGTTAAAATTCAATTACACCATAAGGGTAGAGCATGTTTGGTGGAATAAAATCAGACCCCATGTTTATATAGTAGGAGACGAGTAATATTTCACATTCCATTTTTACTACCTTAAAAAAGTAGTTATTGAATATTTAGAATTTAAAAAGTAATATTTAATATTTATAAAATACTAGGTAGATGGTGTAATTTCCACAAAAATAAGAGGCCCAACTAAAAGAGGCCCGGATTCTTAAAAGAAGGCCCTTACTGCCTTACTTCATCTTCCCCATTTTAAAGCCAACATTAGTCTTCTCTCTCCACTTTATCGACAGCCATTTTTAAGAACAGTCATCAGCAGCAGCGAGCAAACCTTTGGGCAGTTGGGCATAATATTTTAAAATCCTAAAAAAGAGAAAAACAAAAAAAAGACCCAAAACAAAGGCTCATTGCTTAAAAAAAAGGAGGCAAACCTCTCATCTTCTTCCAGGCTCCACGGCGGCCACTGGCGAATCCCGAAAGATCCAACACGGGCGATAGCGAGGGCTGACCAAGCGCTGGATCCGCCCCTGAATGCAGGCCAATGAGCTTTTAACTCTGGGCCCAAACCCTCCCCATGGAAGTGGAATGCAGTCCTACCTGGCTCTAGGCGATGGCCAAGCCTCTGTACAATCCAGGCCTATTTTTACCCCTAATTGAGATTGGTAAACCTTGCTTGGTTTTCAATTTCAAAAACGTATTATTATTATTATTATTTCCAAACTCATTCTTTAATCATACATTCTCTCAAAAAAATCATTTTTCACAATTATTCTCAAAAGATCTCCACCAAACAGGGCATGGTTAAAAATGAACACCAACAAATTTTACTTGTTTGTCATCGTAAAAAAAACCAAACAAATAAAGAATCAACGATATGGGATTCATACTAGATGATATTTCCTATTTACAGTATAAGCTACATACGTATCCCCGAACTCACTGGATTTATCTGCTATAACATTTTAAATATAGTTATTAATCTTACAGGCATTCACGTAGAACGTTGAGTCGATTTTCTTGCAATTTCTTCCCTGATTCAATGTCTTCTTTATCTTGAACATATGTTCAATAACGAGAATTTTACGCGCAGGCATACTTTTCCCTTTTCCAAGTCTAATTTTGCTCCTGTCACTAGCCAATGTCCGGGATTATCCAGTGGCCCTCTGTACATTTGCGATGTATCCACAAATTTCAAGAGCTTCTGCGTTTGCACGGGCACTGGTGGCCCTGTTGGATACACCCCAGAATCCACGTTCACTGGTTGTGCCTTCTCTTTCACTGCAATGCCAGTTAATGAAGTACTTATTGAAGAGAAGAAACCAGACTTTATGGAAATATGGTCTGATGCCCACTGCATCCAGTTAGATTGTACAACAAAAAAATCGGATACTTTAGAGTACAACAGCCTCAGATGCAAAACACTCTTTGTGCCATGCCTCTTTACGTAAAGTTGAGCACCAGTTACGATGAACGCAACATCTTCTTCCCCGGTTGCCCATCTTGGATCGTATTTCACGGGGGCTGTGCATACGTGTGAAAACTTTTTCCACTGAATAGCTTCAATGTATCGATCATCAGCTATTTCTTCCGATCCACGCCAAGTTAGAGCATCACTTAGCTTATCTCGGAGCAGAACTGGAGAGTTCGATAAGTGCTGGAGATGTATTGCTAACCTGTTAAACAGTTTTCTTTTAGTTATGAATTTGACCATTGAGTAGCATTTATCTCGTATTTAGTAGGTGAACTGGACACTAGAATTTGAAATATTGTCCATTTTACCATTGATGACAGGGTTTCTGTCTGCATAAGCAAACTGACCACCTAAGATAATATTGACAATTTGCATTACCTATTGGACTTGTTGCCCTCCAGGTACAATCGCATTCCAGTAACCGGTCTTTTTCCGACTGTGACCTGAACGGAATTCAGTAACATTTAGTCATAACTCCATATCATGAAGCAACTACATCAAGGAAGGAAAAACACGAGATACATCAATGTTTTACCTGAGTAGTGTTTACATAGAGTTTGGGGCCCATCAACTTGAAATGTAGAGCAGGTGCTTGCATGGTCCTGTTTCTAGTTGGGCCTAGTGGTAGGTCATTGTGAATAGGAGCCCAAATCCTATGAGATTGGAAATCCAAGAAGTACTGCAAATCAGCTATAGGAGGCTTATCTGTGCACCAAATGTCATGTTTCAATATATGTTTAATGGAAGAATTTGAAACAATAAACTAACACTAGTAATTTTCCTCATTTTTTCGATATACAGCTACCTCGTATTTGTAAAAGACACGATAATTTCAATCTATATGTCTTGCTTCTTACGTATTCTACAAGAATTGTATCTGAAACATATATTTAATTTGGTCAACTAGAACTTACATCGAAGATAAAGATTGATGGCATGTGATAAGAACCCTTTGCCTGGAACTCCTCTTAATAGAGAAGTGATGGGAATGAAGTTAAAGTGAATTGCATCGGGCATCGATGGAACAGTAAGAAGCCATTCACAATGTGTAGTACTTGACAAGTCTCCTCCCCGCTTTGAACATATAACACTGATACCCTGCAAATACCATTCAATACAATTTGGTCAAGTTTTTTCCCCTCTTCGCTGCATATTTTGTATATTAAACTAGACCGAGCTAAATATATTGCTGAACGTCCAAATATACTTTGTTAACATTCTATCAATTAACAATGCATTGGGATATATGAAATTTGCATGCTACATTTTAAGAATGACAATGGGATGAGTCGGGGTAGCCATTATAATCCCCGTCCCGTCGGGGACTTTCGAGAAGCAAGCAAGGATAGGAATTAAAAAATTCTCCATTAATCTTACCGTTTAATTATTTTTAAATTTTATTATGTATATTTTAAAATATGATTTAAAATAAAAAATAATAAAACAATTTTCTGCGTGATCGGAGAATTTTTGGAACCATGATTAACGTCCTCGTCCCATTCGGATTGGGACAATGAGGGGCAACCCGGGGCAAGATATTTTGGCATCCCTAAATTTAGCCAATTCTATTTTCGAATTGTATTACTAAGTTATGCTTCACAATATCACTTTGTTTATCACAAATATACCACACACAAAATAACTATTTTTGTAAAACGTTTTGGCACAAATAAATAGATAAGAATCATATAAAAAAAAAAAAACCGTCGTTTACATATTTGGCGTGCTAAATTGAATAAGGTTAACAGAGAGAGGTCTTATTCAATTTTGTATATCCCAATGCACCAAATATGTCATTTAAGTCCCATAACGTAGTAGGAAGGGATACAATACACTAAGTGCTCGATAGGGACAAGACCAAATACTTCCTATAGCATTTATTAAGGGACCCCATCAAAAGTAGAATGAGCTTATTCTAAAAAAAAAAAGGACGAGCTCACGAGCCGAGCTCGTGGGTATGTAGGTCGAGTCGGCTCGGCTCAGCTCAGCTCATTGTCACCACTAAGCAGACATTAGCAAAAAGATGAGAAAAGCATGTATACGATTATCAAACCTACATCAGCCGGTTCGTCACATTGCCACCACTAAGTAGATATTAGCAAAAAGATGAGAAAAGCCTATATACGATTATCAAACCTACATCTTTTGCTGTGATGGATGCAAAATTTCCGAGAAGATTTGGCTGTGGATCAAAAACATTGAAAGCCTGCGGCGCCTGGATTGCGAAATATACAAATATAATTCAGTGTCATCCAATTCAACGGAAAACTGACTTTAAAAAACGAAAGAAAGAAAAATGTAAGGAACCTTGTTTTTTTGTTCTTTGGTTTTGCATTGATGTGGGGAAAAAGTGCATGCCCCAGTGAACAACTGATCACCAAGGTTATCCAAGTGGTTCTTTAAGTGTGATGGCTCCATGTTGGAAGATTTGTCTTGCCTTACTAGTACCACGTCTTGACCACCTATGCTCAACCCAACAATTATGTGGGTACCATATTTTTCAATAAATCTGTCACACATCACAAATAATTGAATATCATCACACATCTAGTTTAAATAATTCAAGCAAAAATATAATGAGTTTACTGTTCATTTTTACCACTGATTAGCTTCTTCTTTTTCTTTTTTGTGAGCAGTAAGTTAAATATGGTTTTTTTAATTTGTGCTTGTTTGGGGAAGCTTAAAAGGTTAAAATAAAAATTGACAATTAATTTTAACCACATATTTAATGAAATATACAATTTTTAAACCGCACATTTATCAACTTTTGTCAAGCAATGCCTTAATTTTGTTTTGGACTAGTCATAGTCTATTTTCGGTAATTTGACTAATAGAAACAGTCTAAATATTTGGTAATTTAGCTACCAACTAGACTGTCACTTTCGCTTTCCCATTAGTCAAACTAATAAATACGGATGAAATGGTCAAATTGTAACCACATGGAAATATCATTTGAAAAAATCAAACCAGTTAATTTTCTTGTATTGACAAATAAACATGTAAATGTCAAACATTTCACAAACCAACAACACGGAAAATAAAAATTTAGAAATTGTTTGATTGCAAGAATGGAATTGGGTGGAAAGAAAATGAATTTCAGGAAATTGAATTGTTTAGAATTTATTTTAGTGAGAATTGTCAATTAATTATGTTTGAATGGTATAATTTTCCACCTGAAAAATATTGAAATTTTGGATCTTTTGATGTTTGTTTGGCTTTGTTTTTCATGAAAATTGTCCATTAAAGAGATACAACTTGTTACAATTGAGGATATAATTTGTTTCCATTGCCAAAAAAAATAACTAGAAAAGTTTTTCCCACCAAACCCATGGGAAAGACTTTTCCTCAAAAGTTAAGAAAATGTAGAAAAACAATTCCATGAAAAATTTAGTCAATCAAACATGCAAAAAAATGGAAATAAAATTTAATTTCCATCTTCCATGAAAATATAGTCTAGTCGAACAGGGCACAAGGGTATGTTTGAGAGGGTCTGTCAAAATGTATGTGTAAAATGGCCGTAAATGTAGCATGAAGGGATGAACAGAGGATTGTCAGGCTATGAATTGTGACGTACAATTTTTAATTTAAATTCTCCATTTTAAAATATCAGATTTTGATAAAAATCTCACTAATATTAGGACCAAACAATGACTATATATACTGATACTAATCTGAGGTATCAAATGCACGACACGTCTTCCATTGCTGACCTTTTTTTTGTTAACCCTTGACATCTGATACAGATTATGATCGTGAAGTCGGCCAGTTATGAATTCTCCAACCAAGAAAATGACTCCCACCTAATACTTTGTAAGTTGTCTGTATTCGGTAGCTCTACCATTTTTATTCAACGATGACGTAAAATTTCAAGATATATAATTATGGTAAATTTCATGTGTGACCATAGAACTTTCGGGAAATTTCAATTGGATTACTGGGCTTCAATTTAATTTCAATTAACTTCAATTTCAGTTTCAAAATTCACTAGTTTGTAACCAGCCGTATCCTTAATAAATATTGATTAATAGACATTCATATTTCAAGTAATCACTTTGTGCTGGTCAACTCACTACTATATGTCATAAAGAAAAAAATATACGCGTTTTAACTTTTTTAATCTAAGATATTGTCATAACCTTCCTCTTACTATGTATGTTTCTAGGGTGCTCCATAGCAACTACGTGAAAGATCAATTATGATATTGCTGCCAACTACCTCAGGCCATTGAGGTGAGTACTGGTTGTAAACTTCAGGTTCTCGTGGAATTAGTCAAAGTGCGCGCGAGCTGATCGGGACATCCACAGTTATTAAAAAAAAAAATATTGCTACCAACTAAGAAATTATCGTCGGTATAGAGGACGACGGATTATGAAATGTGATAGTGGTGAAATTTAAAATTAAATTAGCGTTCAATGACTCAGTTGGGATAAATTTTGAAATTTCACGATCGAGGAAGAAATCTACCAACCTAAAAGAGAAGTAACATTATTTAAGAGCTTTCGATAAAAGTTTTAATGGATTTTGTTAAAAGTTGATAGAATGTATGGTTGAGAAGCTGATAAAATTATAGAGTCTTGCTAAAATTAAAGCTTATACAGTTTTAAAAAAACTTAATAAGTGCTTTGTTAAAATTATTGATCATTCATTGAACCTGAGAAATCATTAAGTAAATAAATTTTATTTTATTCCCATCAAGTCACTGAGTTATTATCAATTTGATTACTTAGTTCATCTATCTAAGCGAGCCCCGATCGAAAGTTAGTGTACGGTGAATAAAGTCGAGGAGGATGTACATATTACCTGGCAAGAGCTGATGGATCCCAAATAGAAGGAACGGCGTTTCGTACATGATCGGCGAGAATGAGTGGAAATCGATCAATATGAACATTGAAAAGCACAATGAAATAACCATCGAGCCCTAAATGCTTGGTATTTGCTGCATCTGTAGCCCATGATCCACTCTGAAAACCAAACAATGAATTGAAAAAACCCGATGGAATTTTCCCAGGCACCGAACATTTCTGGTTGAAGAATTCCGACATCTGCACCAATTACCATAAAACTCAATCATTATGGTTAATGAAAAAATTCATAGAGTCGATCCCAAACCCAAATACCTGATTGAAATCGAGGATATCAGACTGATATCGCGTGCGTTCACCTTTATCGCATTTGATGTCAACAGAAACGTCTTTGAATGTTCCAAAACCCGGAACTGAAAGCTCTCTTGTATCCGTTTCATTAAGCAAAATGAGTCTATCATCTCCTTTACAATATTTGATTCGAAAATCGAAGGTTAAGTCTATTCCTTTGCCAAGGCTGCTAAGAGCCCTCTGTACAATTCCATCGTTACTCATTTCTCAAACTTCAATTGGGTACGTGGGCTCGAATATATAGATAATGGAAAGCATATTGGTGTGAAAAAAAAAGTGGGAATTGAAGAGGGAAAATGGTAGGAATTTTCATTCTTCTCTCTTTGTTTGAGGAAGTGATAATTTGACCGCTATGTCATGTCATTTGGCCGTTGTATGACACCCATTTTATGGAAGAATTTAATTTAGAACAGTGATTGATGGAAAAATGTGTGGTTAAAAAGTAAAGAGAATTTTTGGGTTTATGTGTAATATTATTTTAGTGATAGAATGTGTGGTTGAAATGAAGAAAGAGAAAAAAATGAGAAAGAGAATAGAAACAAAATTGATGTCAAACAAGGGCTTGATTTGGTAAACAGTCTTGGGTTCAAATAGGATGAATGTCTGTCAAAGTTAGTGCTGGATATGGGTTGATTCAGTTCGGTTCGGTTCGATTCTGAAAAATTCAGAACCGATCCAAAACTTTCGAGTATTTAATAAATGGAACCGTCGGATTCAAATATAATTATGGAACCATTTGGGTTCGATTCCTTTCGGTTCAGTTCGGTTCTAAATTTTTTAGCATTAACAACAACACTACATAAATACAACTAATGACATTTTCATTTGTAACTTTTACAAATTAAAGTAGCTCAATTTAAAAATATATAAATAACAAGTTGGCCAATAAGATTAATTCAATGAATATAAATACCAAAAAGTAGATACTAATATTAAAACTCGATGATCCATATCAAAGTTACAAAAAAACTAATTTGCCTGGATTAATTTGTTAATTTGTTTTAAAAAAATCAAAATAATTTAATTAATTCAATATAAAAAATTTAAAAAAATTATTTAGATTCGGTTCTTCGGTTCTTGGTCTAGAACCAAGAATCGACCCAAACTTATCGGTTCTCAATTCGGATACTCGTTTGGGTATTTAACTTATGAAGAACCGTTCGATTTGGTTCGGTCCGGGTTCGGTTCGGTTCGGAAGTTTTGTCCAGCCCTAGTCAAAGCATTGAAAGAATTTACTTATAAGTAAATAATAGATTATTTTGTTAGTAGACGTTGAAAATAAGTTATTTATTTTAAAATAACTATTACCATACTTTCAAATAAGCCTAGGGGTAGAGTAAATTCTATTATATTCATTTCGGTTAAGAGTCGATCAAATCGAGTAGCAACACAATTTTACTCATGAATCTAGGTTGGTTTCATGTGTTATGTTGAAAAAAAATAGTTATTAGTTTTGTTTTAGGCGAGAAACTCAGAAATTTATAATTAACTTAATGACTGAGTTTAATTGTGAAAACATGATTTTGAAAAAGAATTTATTGGTAAATATATGGCTAGATTCAAACACAACCTAGAACTCTCTACTTCTTGATTTTAAGACTTTGAAGCATGATGGGTTTAATTAGAATAGAATAGCGATGGCAAAATTCATGTCATTTATTGTTCAAGTAGGAACAAAGATAAAGGGATACATTCCAAAAGAAGAGGAAGATAAGAAAATTGAGGAATATGGAAATTTAAGGGGACATGTATCTTGAAGAAACAATTCTTGATTTGTGCCTCCTGTGATTTTTTGAAATCCCATTACAATCATCTTTTTCGGAAGACAATAATGGAGGTCTTCTTGAAACTATGATTTTGAGGTTTTTTAGAAATAGCACCTACCCAACACTAGCACCACCTCTGACGACTCCACCTCCATCACACAACAACAACATCTCCACCTCAAATCCACAACTACCACACCCCAATTGTCCACACGATAAGGTTCGTCTTTTGACATGAAAATGCAATTTGGGGATAGAAATATACAAGGACAACAAGCTGTGCAGTGAAAATTCATGCCATCGCCACCATCTAATTTCAACCTCCGTCATTGCTTTTCCTCACCACTATCACCACTTTCATTCACTAGAACCACCACTTACACCACAATAATAACAAAACCTTAAAATCAAATCTGATTTCAAAATTAATTTCGATTTTCATATATGAAGAAAAGAAATTCATCACTCTCTCATTCATCCTTAATTGGGTGACAGTGACGATGGCGATGACATCCGGTGGCCTGGATGACTGTTGACGTCGATCGTCTGGGTGGTGGTGGCGACGACTTTGGGGCATGGGGGGATTGTAAGGGATTGGGAAGAAAGGGTTGGGTTTGGGTGGTGGGTTTTTTTTTTTTTATTATTATTATTTAAAAATTAATCAACATTTGGTTAAACCGTTCAACTAACATGATAGCCCAATGATAACTAACCAATAGAGGGTGAATTGACTTTTAAAAACTTTTTCAAAAAATTAATCTAAATTTAAACAAGTAAATACTAAATAGATCAATTCCAATAATAAGCATAAATATGAAAGCGATAAGTAAAAAAAGAGAGAGATGATGCAAANAAAACTTTTTCAAAAAATTAATCTAAATTTAAGCAAGTAAATACTAAATAGATCAATTCCAATAATAAGCATAAATATGAAAGCGATAAGTAAAAAAAAGAGAGAGATGATGCAAACGATGTAATTGTGGATGTTCGATCTAAAGTAATGATCTACGTCATCCGTTACGAAACTATCCGGCACGAGCAAGACTTTTTCACTATATTGATTGACCTATGGTGCAATCAAACACTTACAACGTTTTCGGTTACTTACAAACAAAGAGCATGGATCATTATATAATGTTGAGATTTACGGAACCTCAACACGAGAGGTATTTATGGAGTTCAAAACGTCAAAAAAATTCCGGAGTTCGAATGACTCATCCGGTTGACAGCCTCTTGTCCGAATGACCAATATAGTCGTTTGTACAGTAAAAATTAGAGGTCAGAACGATCAAATTTTGGATCGTTAAAAACTTTCGATCAATCGCCCAGTAGTTTTTTTTTTATATGTTTTGGCCCCATTTGTTTTTATTCGAATGTTTTGAAAGATATGAACTTTTGAAAAGTATTTTTAACTAACTTTTCAAGATAAAATATGTTTTTCAAGTTCAAATATTGTTTCTAATAATCATTTTTATATTTGATCAAATCATTGCATTAGAATGACTTTCAATGCACAAAATTGTTTTTAATGCATAGAAGGATCTTGAGCTTATGCATTTATTGTCAAATATCAAAGTGTTAGTACATTTACATTTCATCTAATAAGTCAAGTCTTTGATCTTACTCCGAAGTTAAGCTCTTCAGTTCTTGAATGTGTGACTTCGATTTTGACTTCCTTCATGAGTTCGATATGTGATAGTTTTTTATCTTTTAGCGATCATCAATCAATTTTCCATTGCATGCTTTGAGAAATTATAAGATCTTGAATTCAACTTGTTAGTAAATGAGATTAACTTGTTTGTTATAATTAAGGGGGTGTCTGTTTCTGCTTTTCAGTAGAATTCTATCTGTTGGGAGCAGAAATAAAGCTGTTGGCATCCGCAAAGTTGGACTAATTCTCTCACAGTGGGCTGTAGGTTTGGAAAAAAAAAAAGGGTAAGAAAAGCAAATGTTTGGTAAATTAAAATCTCTCCCAAACAGATCCTAAAAATATAATCAACCATAAGTCAACATAATGGTCAAACTAACATAAACTATTTATTTGGACTTCAACTGCGACATTTTGAAAGGTTTGATACCGTAGGTGGCACAAATGAAAAGTTTGAACAAAATCTACCACTAAATGAAAGATTTGATACCGTGAATATAATTTTCCCCTTATTTTATGGTCAAAGTTAATTTCTTCTTAGGCCATGGACTAAGAATAATTCCCTCGTTTTCTATTCATCATATTGAACATTTGACTTTCGCCATAATTAGTTGAATTTTCTCAATATTAATTTGTTTGTCCCAATATAATCATAATTGAAATATTCAGTAACTTGGTATGAGAATATTTATTGAGTGATGAAATTATATATTTAGAAATGGCAAAACGGTATAGTAGCTAGTCGGCTCGGCTTATTGTGGCTCGACCCATGGACGTCTTGGACCCGTCAAAAAGGTGAGTACATTATGTGCTTTTTCGAGTAAAGTGTTCACTGTTCAATTGGTAAATTCCTATCGTGATTATCTAAAAATAATTTTAAGACTATAATTAAACCAAATTTCAAGTCAAATTCTAATCTATTTGACCAATTTTCAAAACATTGATTGATCCAATTTTCAAAACAACGCTTTCCAATGTTTCCTAGAAGAATTTGTTCACACCTAGTACCCTTTCTCCACTACCTTGTAAATCAGTGTGAATGTTAGAAATTCGGTAGACAAAAAGCCAGATTTGATAACTAGGTGCCATAAATTATGTTCTATTGCGTGTGGGTATGGAGAAAGAGACATCCTTTTCAAATACACGCGGCATATGCTTTTTCATGGATTTTTTTTTTCTTCTCCAAAAAACCAAAGAAACAAAAATAAAAATAAAAAGGAATAACGATATCATACTAAGGTCTATAACGACTTAATAATGAAATACTTCGTGACAAATACAGTCCATTCTATTCATATGCTAACCGTCCGAATTAAATACTACACTGTTTTTTCTTAATGACAGATGATTGGGAAATTCGATTTCTTGTTCAAACACTGGGTTGATTAGATTTTTTTTTTTTTTCTCAATGTTCAAACATTTGAATAATTCAATTTTCAAAATTTCTTATTGATGCAGTTGAGCTCCACTCGATTTTTCTAAATTGGACCAAGTCTATATTTCAAAATTCTCATTATGAGGATGTAAACAGATTAGTCTCTACGAAGAATTAGAGAAAGAAATTACCTTTTTTGGGATTTTGAAAGAAATTAGAATTTAGCATTAAAAAAGTTCATCATTTCCAAACTTTTATAAAAGATATCTCTAATTAACTTTTTAAATAAAATTGCTACATTTTCTAATGAATTTGAAGACTTTGATTTTCAAGTCAAATACAAATGACAACAAAAGTAGTTCACACCCTTCACTGTAGACCTATGTCCGTCCAAAATATAATCAATCAACTTTTTTATTGATGGTAATTAGCACTTAACGTCCACACTTTTATTATTATTGTGAAAAATGTCCATACTTTTCATTTTTTTTGATATTTTCACTCTTAATTATACATTTAATTGCGCAAAACATCTTTTTTTTTTATCCAATTTTTCAACAAAAAGCTGTAAAATGATGAATATATACTCTTATTTAAAGAAACGAAAAATAAAGAATTAATTGCAATCATATTCCCAATTTTTTTTAAAAAAAGTTCAAACGAGTCACAAACAAATTATTAAAAAATCAGGAATTAGAGAGGAAAAAAAAATTCTTTCCCACTCTTTTTCTTCTTCTTTTCAAATTTGTAAGTAAGGGTGAAAAAAAAAAAAAAAGGAATGCATGCATGCATGTTTTCCACAATAATAGTGAAACGTATAGACGTTGTGTTAATTACCCTTGACAAAACTCCTAATGGGATTATGCACACTAATAAAATGAGATTTTGCATCGATGATTACGAAAATATACAAAATATTTGTCACTTTTTAAAATGTTGTAAAAATGTCATGAGTCCAATTTATCCTTTTAATTACATTTTGAAAACATTTAATCCACAATTAATGCCAAGATTTGAAGTGTCTCGTTGGAGAAGCAACCCATAAAATCTAGTCATTATCAAGGGCGAAGCCAACACCTGGCGAGTCAAGGCGGCCACCCATGTTGGCTCCGTTGGAAAATGTATAGTAAAAAGAAGTTCCATTATTCCATTCCAAATTGTAAAGTTTTTGTCCCAATTGGTTCTGAATTATATTGAAGTTCGCCAATTGGGGAAGTCTTACAAGAGATCGTCAATTTGGAGGACTCCTTTGCTGCTGTTCATGAATCATGATGTGAATTGAGTGGAATTGCAGCGACCACGACTGAAACACTTACGATGATGCGATTACATTAGAAATTAGTAAGAAAACGAAACAGGTGTGGATTTGTGGAAAAAAAGGTTTTGTTCTCCCTGATTTTTCTAAGACGGATTCAGGATTTCTCATATCAGATCAGATCATAACTTCATCAAGAATGTGAAATTCTTGAGTAGTTGATTTGACTTTTGAGTCTGACGATGAGGATGGTTTATTTTTAAAAAGCTACGCATACAGAGCAAACCTTAAATTTATTTTAAATAAACCGCTAGATGATGACATTGGATGATTCTTCTTTGACTGAAATTATAAAATTATTAGTTTCTTTCAATTATTGATAATTTTTTACTCCAATTTTGAAATAGGGTATAATGGAGAATGTATGCTTAAAAATCAATTTCTTCTTCGTCAATCTTCAGCCCAGACTTTGATTCTTCAATCTCTTGTATTAATTGCCTTTGAATTCCGTGTTAGCCTCCTTATGGTGAAAAATAGGATTTTGATATCTTCTCTCATTCCCAACGTCCCTCGTAGGTTAAATAGTAAGTTGAATTTGATTTCTATAAGAATTTGGATTAAACTAAGAAGTTGGGCAGTTCAGGGTAGGGGTGTCCAAAAGTTTCGAACCGGACCAAACCGAATCCGAACCGAACTGAACGGTTCTTCACAAATTAAATACTCGAACGGGTACTCGAATCAAGAACCGATGGATATGGGTCGGGTCTCGGATCTAGACCAAGAACCGAAGAATCGAATGAGAACCGAAACTAAATAATTTTTTAATTTTATTTATTGAATTAATTAAATTATTTTATTTTTTTCTGAATAAATTAACAAAT
>CAIGRF010062067.1:9418-20617 GCA_903798235.1 Fraxinus ornus
TGAAATAGGAAAAATGCTTATTTACTTTGGTTTGATACATTATAGTTGTAATTATTATATTTAAATTCTCACTACAAAATATATATTTGAAGTTAAAAAATAATTAAAAAGAATAAGAGAAAAGACAAGTTTTCAACATTTTTTTAACAAAAATAAAAAAAAAAAACCCAATAATCCATAACCCAGGTAAACCTCCAATAACCTTACATAACCCACGTAAAATAACCTTTTGTTTGCCTCCAATACGTTTTCACAAAGGTAATTCTCTGAATCTCTTTGCCGCTTCATCTTCATCAGGCCAAAACTCACAACATCGATTTTTCAGAGATTTTGTGTTCTTCAATCAATCTTCAAGGTTTCACATCAATCATATTCTTTATCTCTGTTTTGATTTAATTTTAACTTGGGTAGATTCAATTTTGGTTGGTGGTTTCCAAATTCATTATTCTTGAAACGTGTTAATGTGGAATTACAAATATTGTTTCATCATTAGATTAATTTGATGTTGAATTTTTGGAGAGAATTAATTCTAATTTTTCACAGCCTCGTAAAATCTTCCCAACACGTCCAAGGTTTAAATTATGATTTTGTGGAAATTTCAACAGATAATTGCATGTTCTTCATTGATTATTGAATGGTATTGGGCTTGTTGCTGTTGGTTTTCTTGCTAGTTCACTGTCGGCTGATTTTTCTTAGCTATAATAAGAAACTTGAGTGATGAAAACTGAGGTATTTTTGCATGAATATTGACTATTGAATGGTAATGAGCTTGTTATTGTTGATTTTCTTGCTTCCTAAGAGATGGTTGATTTTACTTAGCTATAATTAGAATTTTTTTTGAAAGGTGCTATAATTAGAAATTTGGGTGATAAAAACTATGGAAGTTCCCTTCTGCAAAATGTTTGTTAATGTACAGAACTATATGCTGCATTTATGTAATAATAATTAGAATTTCAAACTGTCTAAAATAGTTTACTGGTTTAGTGGGTGGTTCCCTATCAGTACATATTTCTTAATTGTTGCCTGAAGCTCTCTGCAAAAACAAAGTTGTGAAGACATTTATTATTGTTATTGGTTATTGAACTGAATTTTGGATTGAAGAGAGACTAAGGTTTAAGGTTTTGCAGCAAGGGCAGTAATTGCCAATATTGGTCACTGATGAATCATCTGTTTGGACATGTTGAAAATGTGGAAGGGTTTTGGAGGTCTAGATGATAAAACTGTTGAATGCAAGCCACGGTAGAGATATATAGGTCCACAAGTTTAGCAATTTTCAATGACTTTCTAGGCAAATAGAAATGAACAGAACCTTATTTAGATTTCTAGGTGACATCCAATATAGTATGTTAATTAGCTTTCATTTTTTTATTCTTTTTATTTGTGAGATTAAAATATTGAGGAATGTTTTTGAGACTGAGGAGAAGAGATAGTTGGTGGTAAGGTATGGACGAGGGAATGGTAGGATTAGTGTGACAAAAGATCACAAATGTCTTAGGGAAATTAACTCAACATCTTGCAATAGGTACTCGATACAATAAGCACAAACTAGAAGATATAGAGCTCATATTTCTGTTATGTCACCCACAGAGAGTTGTTGAGTTAAAAGGCCTCAACTCATCACAAAATCTAGTCACAAAAGCATCACGACACTCAAGACCAAACAAAAAAAAAAACAAACTGTACACAAAAGCCAAACCAACACAGGTAACTCACTATATGCTGCAATTTAGATAACAATGATCAGCTCCAGCTTATAATAATTATTGTTAGTGGTTCCCACTTTTTACTCATAGTATGAAGTGATTCTTTTTACTTTTAATGCGCAACTATTATTAAAACTTCATAAGAATTGCATAAAATGGCAAGAACTCATGAACATACCAGATTCTCCACGATTTTGCTCAATATCTAAGAGCTGTTCAATTGCAGTGTTTATTGTCATATACCTTGGTGGCTCATACTCTTTGTTCCCTTGTTTTTTTATGTTGGAAAGGTGTAGATTTGTATTTCAACGGTTAAAGTTTGAATTGTATCTACTGCTTGAGTCTTAGACTACTATGTTTCGAGCTCCTTTTTATTTGTTACTACTATAATAAGGATTAAGCTTTGTTTGGCAACCATGAAATGAAAAAAACAAAAATACATGGTACTTGTTTTAGAGAATGTTTACTTTGGTATTCTGAATGATATGCTACTTGATTAGTTACTGAACTTCTTGTAGTTATTTGCCTTAGAATCTGTCTTATGATTATGAAAGCTGTGATATTACATGTAACCTCAAAATTATAGCTTGTATCTATTGCTTGATTCATTGTAAATTGAAACTCCATTTTTTTTTTAAGAAAACTGTAGTTTTTATAAGGATTAATATGCATTTCCCGTGATTTTGTAACGATATTGCCACATTTTATATTTAATTATTTAATAATTACAGTTCTATCAAAAATGATAAAAATGCTAGAATTTGACACTTAAAAATATGGTACAATGTCATAAAAATTAATAATTATAAAAAATTAAACACATTTTTGAAATTGGTAGAGTTCAAATTAAAAAAAAATAAAAAATGATAACACGTGAAAAGAATGATTGAAGATGATTCTGTTGGAAAAATATGTGTGAGACATATTTTCTATTATTTATTTAATTAATTTGTAATGTTGAAATGATGATCTTGAATAAATGCACTAGGTGAATATAAGCTTTCCAGTGAGTTCGTGATTATGTTCGAACGTACAAGGAACTAGACAAACTTTACCTGGTTTTGATTTTTGAGTTCAAAATTATTTCTTTATTTACCTTGATATGTAAATATTATTTCTTTATTTACTTCTTGTAGTTATTTGCCTTAGAATCTGTCTTATGATTATGAGAGCTGTGATATTACATGTAACCTCAAAATTATAGCTTGTATCTATTGCTTGAGTCTCATCTATACATGCTAATTTTCTCGTAAGTAAATTTTGTAATTGATTTGGATTATGTTTAATACTACAATAACTAAAATCTATTTTTCCTATGTTCAGGAAAAATTTGACAGGAAAAATTTGATGTTGATTTAAAAGATCGTCAGATGGTTGAAATTGTTGAAAGACATTGTCGTGAGAGATACAAAGAACACAGAAGTGCATGTAATAAAAAATATAAACAATTAAAATTGGATGGAAAAGACCCACTACAATGTAAGCCATCAAATGTTAAATCACAAGAGGACTGGGAATGGATGTGTTCACACTTTGAAAGTGATAAGTTTCTGGTATGTTAAGTTATTATACTACTTTACAATATTGTTAATTGAAATTGAATGAATGAGATGCCAAATTACTCACTTTACAATTTTGTTGTTGGTTTTAAGAAACGATCTGCAGCCGGGAAACACAATCGTTCGAAGATTCATTATAATCACCATGGAGGGACTAGATCATTTACTGCGACCAGAGAAGCACGGTAATTCAATAGGCATAATCTCTTGAGCCGTGTTTGGTGTACATTATGGATACCATAATGGTATCCATAATGCACACATGGCGGCCCCCTATTGGGGGGTCGCCTGACCATGGAGGGACTAGATCATTTACTGCGACCAGGGAAGCACTGGTAATTCAATAGGCATAATCTCTTGAGCCGTGTTTGGTGTACATTATGGTATCCATAATGCACACATGGTTGGTGGTAATAAGTTGTTAATACTGGACAATTAAAAACAATCATATTTTAAAGACTAGTTGACCCATTAAATAAAAAAAATATTATATTTAGAATCAAGAAAGCTCAATCAAAGACCTTTTAATATAATGCGTGAGATGTGGCTCGAACCACGGACCTCCCACACAAATTCCATATTTTTCATCAATTGGGCACTTAATTTGAATTAATTATTTCTTTCACATATTATATTTATTGTATAAATATCTAACAAATGATGGCCAAATTAACCAAGCGGATATTACAATTATATAATTTCTTCAAAGAGTGGTGGATGCATCAGCAAAAGGGCAAGTTACAAACTTACAACGGAGTCTCAAAAGGACAGTGCTGGGGATTTAGAGAGACGGGTGGGTTGGATTTGCTTGGAGTTGTATTCATTAACCAAGGTCTTCAACCTTTTTTGTCTCTCTGTCTAGAACTTATTTTCCTTGTTTTCTTTTCCATATTTGTATCAATTTCTTTTTTTTGGGAACGCTTGTTTTTTGTTTTCTTCTTTTGATTGAGGCATTTAATGGTATTCTTTTCATTTAATATTAATTTATCAAATATAATTTAATTGTAGGGTTAATTATCTCGATAATAATAATAATAATAATAATAATAATAATTGTTAACATAAAATATAAATTGACTATTAACGGGTAATTGAATATTAGAACAGATTAACAATGATGGATTATTCCAAATTTCGATTTTTTGTAACTTGAATAAATTTCAAAATTTATGATTTTGGTAGATAATTAAATAAAATTAAACTCAACTCAAATAATTGTTTGTGTTCACTAATTAAAACTTACATTTAATTAAACTCGATAAGTAGATAATCCATCCTTGTGGATTTGACATTGTTAGGTTTTGATTCAACTTCCATGTGATTTGGAAACTTGATTCATGAAGGAAACCTAGATAATGTTGGTTTGGAAGTTTGGATTGATAAGGGATCAAATTTCAGTAAGGATTGGAGTTTTATTAGGAAAATGACTTTGGAATTGATGATGGGAATTGATGATGAAGTATTTTGAAAACACAATGGACCCGGGGGCATCGGGCCGTCGAAAATGAACAAGAAAGATAGGGTGCGAGCACCCGGACATGCTACGCGGCGCCTCGACACCACTTGACGCATTTGAAGATGTCTCCTTGTTAATTTTTACCACGTTTTTGTACTCTATTTTATCTATAAATCCAAAATTGGGCTCCTATAAATACTATGCAAAATGTGGGCTCTTCATAGACAAAACATAACAGTTAGATCATTGTTGTATACATTAGAAATTTGATAGAATTGTTTAGATTTAAATTAGAGTATCAAATATTGTAAAATAATTTTAGTTTCTTATTATTTTCCTCTTCTTCCATATGAATATTGTGTTGCTATTATGTGATCCAATATTTTTCATATTGTTCTTATTTTCTCGTCTTTGTTATTTATCTTGGTTCTCAACAATTTGTATTAGAACGATTCTGGTATATTGTTTATTTTACAACAAATTGGTATCAGGGCAAAAGTTTTTGATGATTATTGAGAGAGGCAGATTGGTTATTAAAGCAACGTTTGAACAATGTTGATTGTTTCAGGGATGACAATTATGAAATTTGATATTCCTTTTTTGGATCGCAACAGTAAATTTTCTTTGTGGCAAACAAAGATGCGAACCGTTCTTGCTAAATTGGATTTGGATGATACTTTGTTGGGAGTGGATAAAATGCCCACAACAATGACTGCAGAGGAGAAGCAATGCAAGGATCGGAAAACCCTAATATGTCTTCATCTTTCAAATTAAATTTTTCATGACATTGTAAAAGAGAAAAGTGTCGTCAAGTTGGAGTTGAAATTGAAACAGTTTTGTATGACAAAGAGCTTGACCAGTAAATTGCACTTGAAGTGGCACTTGTATTCTCATCTCTCGGTGTTCAAGGAAATCATCGCTGATTTGAAGACCATAGAGGTCAAGTATGATAAAGAGGATTTAGAGCTGATATTGTTATGTTTGTTGTTGTCTTCATATGTGACATTTAGAGATACCATTCTCTATAGTTAGGATACTCTAACTATTGACGAGGTATATGATGAGCTTTATTCAAAAGAGAAGATTAAACATCTGGTCATCGAATATGAGGCTTAGACAGAGGATCTGTTATTCATGAGAAGAAGACTTATGGTCATGGAATGGACAAAGTCAATGATAGCAATAGTGATAAAGTTTGTTGGTATTGCAATAATAAGGGGCACATAAAGAACAATTGCTATGACTGGCAAAACATGAATGATTTAGCTACTACATTTCAGCAGGGACAACTATGAAATTCCGATAATGCTAGTCTTGCAGAACAAGATCGTAGTCAGGGAGATCTTTTGGCAATTATTGACTGTGACTCTAAACCTGACGAAAATTGGAATTTGATACACCTTGCACTTTTCATATTTATTCTAACCAATATTGGTTTTCTTCTTATGAAATAATTACAAGGGATTCTGTGGTGTTGAAAAATAATGAATCTTGTAAAATAGCTGGTATTGGTAAGGTCATAATCAAGATGGTTGATGGAACGGTAGGGACACTTGGTTTAGTGAGACATGCTCCAAGTTTAAATTGATATATTATCTAATTGAGTACTATTGATTCAAAATGATATAAGTATATCGGTGGAAGTGGAGTTCTGAAAGTTATGAAGGGTGCCAGATTGTGTTAATGGAGTGAAGAAAGTCCCGGTTATATGTTTTAGAAGGTTCGACGGTCACCGTGGAAGTAGCTGCAGCTTATGGTTTGATAAGAGGTATCTCAGATAAAGTTAGTTGTGATCGGGTTGCTCGTAGTGATTCGAGCAATGATATTGGGGAATCTTCCAAAAGCTCAGGTGGCGCTAGTTGTGATCTTGTTGATCATGTTGCTTATTATGATTCAAGCAATTTAGCTGACTTGATTGGAGCTGGAAGTGAACGGAATGACTCAAGCAAGATTAGCATGTAGGGTAGTTTTACTGGTAAGCAGGGCTGGATTGAGCCCACAATTGTTGAGTATTCCCGGCAGGATCATAGTTTTCCCGGATGGGGCATGGTAGAAGAGTTGTTAATGAGTGAAGACTTAATTCCTTGCTATGAGATTTGTGTCAATGTGGAGTTTGTTAGATTGTGACTTAAATTTCATGTAATTTTGAAGTTTGATTCATGAAGGAAGCCTAGATAATTTGATTTAGAAGTCCGGATTGATAAGTAATCAAATTTCATCAAAGATTAGGAGTTTAATTTGGAAAATGACTTTGAAATTGATGAAAAAGTGTTTTGAAAACACAACAACGGAGTCGAGGCGTCGATAACGCACAAGGAAGATGGGGGCGCCCGAATATGGGCACTGTGATGCCCAAAGAGTTTTTTTTACCAATAGTCGTATGAGCCACAACAATGGACCCGTGGGGCCAAAACGTCCACAGTAGCATCGTGGCGGCTTCGTAGCGCTAGGTAGGTAGCACCCACAACGCCACCGATGGGTTTGAAGTGGTCTCCTTGTTGATTTTTATCGCATTTTGTGCTCTACTTCATCCATAACTCCAAGATTATGCTCATATATATACTCTACGAGGTGCAGATTCCTCATAGACAACACATAACAATTAGATCATTGTTGTACATATTAGAAATTTGAGAGAATTGTTTAAATTTAAATTGAGAGTATCAAATATTGTAAAATAATTTTAGTTTCTTAGTATATGAAATTTTATCCCTCTTCCACTTAAATCTTGTGTTGTTGTGTGATCCAATAATTTTTATATTGCTCTTATTTTCTCGTCTTTATTATTTGGTCCGATTCTCAACAATTGATATCAGAACGATTTGGGTATCTTATTTGTTTTACAACAAGTATTATATACATCATTTTATTACTTGTATAAAATGTTGAACGATTTTACCAATCACTTTGACGTAGTGGTTGCAATTGAGTAGAGTGGCTCGTCAGCTTAGCCGCTCGGCTCGTACTGTTGGAGCTCGTGACTCGCTCGGGCTTGTCAGCCTGCTCGGCTCGTTCCATAAACGAGCGCTTGTTGAGCCAAGCCCACAAGCCAGTCACAGTTATTTTTTTTTCAATTCCATTTTTTCACAATAAATACCCCTTCCCCTAATCAATTTTTTTCCACCCTAGTGACCCAACTCTCATTCTCTACTCTCTAATCTTTTAATTCTCTTCTACATTTTATATTATTGAGTTATAATCTTATTTTACAATCTATTTTCTACACTACTACACGTCAACTTTCTTTCACTTCTTGATTTGTTACTTACTATATATTTTATATCAATTCACCAAAGGATCCACTCTCATTTGTTGAAGACTTGTTCGCTAGCGGAGATGAATCACTTGTCACGCTGCAAAGTCAATTTCAAAATGCATTCACCGGTCGAGATGAAGTACATATTCTTGAAAATATTCTGAATTTCCATACTCATGGAAGTAGTAATTCAATTCATTTGGATGAAATTGATGTTTTAGAGGCGGAACGGGAGGATGAACCTAATTAGATATTCCCGATGTAAGAGGGAAGAGAAAGGGGGAAAAAGCAAGCAAAATGTTAGGAGCATTTTAAATTAGTTCGAACTAGTAGTGTGATCGATGGAGCTCCGAATTTAAAGTAGTATGTAAATACTGTCAACAATAATTGACTTGGCAAAAAGGCATTGGAACCACCCAACTTAACCGTCATTACAAAGCATGTGAAGCCAAACATTGGCTTCTTCTGCTGGTCAAACACAACTACAATTTGGTAGTCCAGGCACCGGTACTATTACGCCACTGAATGTATTCAGAGGAGAAAGCTCGAACGGGAATGGTGAAGTTCGTTGCCGCAGGTGAGTTGCCTCTAGATACGTTGGGGTAAGTTGTAATACTTTTCGTTCTGATACAATAGAATATTTCTTTAATTCAAAGAAACAATTTATTGTCGATTTAGAAAAATATGGGGGTGTTATTTGTTTAACTTCAGATATATGGGAAGTGATTAATAAAAGAGGTTATGTAGCTACAACTACACACTACATAGATCCACTTTGGTGTATGCATAAAAAAATTATTGCTTTTAAAATTATTGACATCCCTCACAACACTAACAACATATTTAATGCTATTATGAACATTGTTAGAGAATATCGTTATGAAAGTAAAATTCATTCATTTACGTACGACAACGCTAATGTTAATAAGGTGGTTATCGATAAGGCAGCCCAATTCTAGTGGTTATTTGTTTCATGTTCGATGTGTATGCCATATTTTTAATTTAATAGTACATGACAGCTTAAAATATATTAAGAATGAAATTCAAAAAATTAGGGGTGCACTAGTGTATATCGAGATTTCACCTGGTAGAAAACAAGTATTTGAGGAATTTTGTGCCGAAGCTGGGGTGACGCACACGAAAACATTTATTAGTGAAGTAGGACATAGATGAAACTCCACTTACTTATTATTAAAATCATATGAATGCTTTGAACATTTAATAACTGAATTTTATAACAATAGACATATTAGAAATGATGACGAGACTATTTTGAACGAGTCCGATTGGATGTTAGCTTTTAAAATTAAAGATTTTTTGACAAGTTTTTATTATTCTACATATATTTTGTCTGAAGTTTATTATCCCACTAGTTGTGTGGTCTTTGAACGTCTTTATATAATTGTTAGTGATTTTCATAGATATAAAAATGATCCCGATTTTTGTTCAGTAATATATTTCATGGAATTAAAGTTCAGAAAATATTGGGAAGACTTGCCTATGTTATTTCTGTTAGCATACATCATGGACCCCCGATATAATTAATCGGGTACTACATTTGTAATCGATCAAATTTCAAGAGCTTTAACCTTTAATGTGCCTATCACTTATAGAAATTTAGAACAAATTTTATGTGAAATGTATGAATTATATGCTGCACGAATGGGTACAGATATTAATCGTGTACCCTCCGGCTCTACACCTACTTCTCCCGTTGATATAGCAGATGACGATGTTGGCGTTTTAAATTTATTCGAGGTATTAACTCATATAGATATGATTCACCTTCAACTGCATGTGGTTCCTCTAGTACTAGTAGTAGTTTGTCTTTCACCAAATGTACTCAAACATCGAGCGCAAGTCAAAATGCGTTGCTTGCTGAATTAATTGATTGCTTTAATCATAATATGCTAAAAGTTCAGAAGAAGTAATAGAATTTTGGCAAAGGTACGAATGCCGATGGCTAGTGGTTTCGCTATGGTAAAAGATCTACTAACACCTCTGATTAGCATTGTAACTTCAGAGTCTGCTTTTAGTACAGGTAAGAGGGTTCTCTCCGAGATCAGGAGCCGACTAAAAGAAAACATTTTGGAAGCATTAATTTGCGTGAAGGACTGGCAATGCAAGATAAATATGCCAAAATTGCATCTCATCAAGTAAGTGATATTTAATTTAATCATATTCATAAAAATAAAAAAATAAAAAAAAAAAAAAATAAAAACTTAAAATACCTTTATAATTTTTTTAAAAAATTGTACACGTAACAAGTCGTTCATGTATAATTTTTAAGTCCGCCTACTCGAAATTGAAGTAGCTGATCCCAAACCTGGATAAAGGAGGAGGGTTTATCTTTTTTTTCTTTTTTTAAATGTTTATCTAAAAAAAGGTTTTAGAAAAGCTATATTTAAAAAAAGTTTAGAGAATGTATATCTTTTTTTTAGAGATTTAGCAAAGAACCAAATTGTTTTTTTTAAAAAAAATACTCGAGATCGCAAGCCGAGCTCGACCCACAAGTAATGAGCACGAGCCGGCTCGGCCCATTGCCAACTCTATTTTGACGTGAACTTGGGGAAGAAGAAAATTTTTAATATATGTTTTCATTTAGTTTTTGCTTATTTATAAAGAACAATAATATCGTATGTACAATGAAATTTTATTTTGTTAACAAAAGAAAAGGGTAACATTATCCAATGGTGACCTAAGTGATACTAAAATGAAAGATTGGAGACGTAAATGTCGTGTTCTAAAGACTCGGACATTGTTTAACACATATAAAAGTTGAGGATCTGTAGTGCTATTTTCACTTGATGGATATGTTTGACCTTGAAACGAACAATATGAGAATAAGGACACTGTTCTTTCATTAATTTGATGCATTAGCAGATGGGGAGGAGGGAAAGCTAAGAGGGTGAAAGAAGGTTTGCTAACTTGGTAGAAGGGCCATTAAAGCTCGCTAAAAAAATAAATCTTTTAACATTTTCTAAGGGGGGTAATTCCACTCTGCCAGGGCCCACATGGGATAAGACTAAGAGGGTGAAAGAAGGTTTGCTAACTTGGTAGGAGGGCCATTAAAGCAAGCTAAAAAAGTAAGGGGATGTTATATTCGTGTTTGAGTATTTAGTTTTGAGTTTTGAATTCATTTTGAGATTGTTAAAAATGTGTTCTTTTTGTCATTTTGAAAAATTATTTTCGAAAATAATAAAAATGAAATTGTGCTCACTCTCT
>CAIGRF010062083.1:0-11777 GCA_903798235.1 Fraxinus ornus
CAAACACATCCTAAATGAATATTCATTCCTTGCAACAATGGTTGAGCCAGCTGGAAATGTTGATGGAGTGCCAGCTGGGTTAAGTATTGTAAATTGTGATTGATGTTGACGGCTGAAATCAATCTGGCGCACAACACATGATCACGTGCTCTCTATACTTCCAACGCCAAGGGTTCCGTCCACTTGCGTTGCCCTTGGACCTAAAAGATTGAAATTTCTTATAAATTTTCTGATAAATTTGATGGCATTTAGCCCTGTTGGAGAGAAAATAATGTTTTGAATGGTGATTTTTTTGGAAAGTGTATGATTAAAAGTAAGAAAAAAATTTTGAATTTACGTGTAAAATATTTTATTGTGTGAATATGTAGTTGAAAATAAAAAGTTTTGTTTTAGTGGTAGTCAAACAGGGCATAAGAAGAAAATTTGTAGTTTGAGTAATTTGATTTCAATTACTTATCGAGGGAATCAGTTTGATGAGGTATAAAAAGTTTAGAGACAATTCATGACAAATTATATTTGATCTGACGTGGTATTTTTGAGATTTTAATTACAAAATTGTCGTTGCTAAAGTTTCATTTCTTGCATGTCCATCATGATTTAAGAGCCTACTACTACGGATTTTTCGACCATCATGATTGATTTGAGTCCATATGCAATCGAAATTCATCTTGCACGACCTCATGACTAAAGTTTGAAGCCAAGCACTGATACCATTTTTTAGAAATTGAAGTCCCATTAGGTAGATTAACTCAACTCTCTTATAAATGCATTATCTACCTGTCGTAAGTTGATATCAATTTTTGTTCACACTTTTTTAACAAAAATAACAAAGAGATTAGTTATGAAAGACGATGGACTTAGAGGTGAAGGAAAAAAAGGGAAACGTTCTATTGAGATTTTTGTAAAAGATACTTGTGTTATAACGCTAATTTACAATTAGCTTTGGAATTTATCATATTCAACGTTTTTATGATCGCAATTCCCATTTCGAAATTCTTGAACAAGAACGAAATAATGAGTGAATAATTCTTCTGCTAGCACACCCTCCAATAGGGGGAGCCATGTGTTCATTATGAACACCATTATGACTCCTTGATGTACCACTAGCACTACTCATAATGAGTTATGATACACATTTAATAATTCTCGAGCGACATGTGTTGAGGGTGTGAAAGATTTTTTATGTAAAAAATTCTGTAACAATAGATTTATCATATTTAAATAAAGGTATCGAATAAAGAATCCACAGTGGGGGAGTTGGGGGGGAGCAGGTGGTATTGTTGCATAGGATTCCCAATGGAAGGAAACAGTGGCTAGGCACACGAGTTTGGATGAGGTGCTATTGGCCCACATACACTACACCAATCAGAAGGTAGCAGTTTGTCTACACAGTATTATATTCACTGCCACAAGGAATTCAAGTACAAGACAACTTCTTTTCACTAAATGCTTCGTTTTTGTTCTAAATCCGGCGCCAAGAGCATCTCTTGATAAGTTTTTTTTTAGATGAAAGGGTCATCACTTTAATGTTAATCAACTAACTTATTTATGTTAAAGTTCATATGCTTATGAGTAAAGTAGTAACTTTATTAGTAAATGAACTCTTTAAGCTTAGTCGAAACTTGAATATATACCAAATTCTTAAGTTTATAGTAGTGAAAAGTCGAGACGGAATTTAAAGATTCTAATTTTGAACTTCCATATGCAAGATTAATTCTTAAGTTTTTAGTAGTGAAAGTCGAGACGGATTTTAAAGCTTCTAATTTTGAACTTCTATATGCAAGTTTTTGTTTCACAATTTTAGAGGGAAATACTATAAATGACAACCTTTGTGAGCTACTTCTAGAGTTCGGACATGAGAGCAATTAAGGAAGATCATAATTCATTCTTACCTGTTTGGTAGTGTTTATAAACGAGTTAAACATAACTTTCAACCACTCCTTCTTTAAATTCATTGTCTATGAGGCTTAAAAGTTTATTGGTGGATAGCATGTCCCATAAAGAGCTTAAAATTATAAGCTATTACGACTTGTTGAGATGTTAATTGACAATTGTGGTTAGGATCAAAATTTTATGCCACCGAGAACTTCAGTTATAGGGTGTGCTTTCAAACATACAAATAAAATTTCTAGATTCATTATGTGTCCAAGTCAATGTTGATAGGAGTGTCGGGATGATGACGAGTATATAAATAAATAAAGCAAAAATGGCAAGAGAAATTTTTTATCAATTGCGGAAATAATGACGTGGAGCATGATTCCAAAGCCGATGAGAACTTCTATGATCAATAATAATTTGCATCCCATGCTAGAGTACTATCGAGTTGAATGAATTCAATAATAGACGTGTATTGGCATTCCAACATTTCTTCTCCTTTCAGGACATATTCGAAAGAGAATTCAATATTTCTTTATCGTTAATATCTAAACTGATCGTCCGGCCATTCCTCATTCAAGATAGGCAGGAGGTAAGAGCCAACTTCATATTGATTGCACTTGTAACACAATTTGATTTAGAATTAGAGTAACTTAATGTGAAAACAACCTTCTTGTATGGTTCTTTAGATGAAACTATACACATGTCAAAACCAAAAGACTTTCAGGTTAAAGATAAAGAACACTCATGGCCTGTTTGGGTCGAATTGAAATCTGATTTTAATTTAAGTTAAAGTCAAACAACAATATTAATTATATCTTTCATGGGTCCCACATTTTTTCAACCACACATTTCAAAAACTTCAATCACAATTCCCTAAAAATCTAATTTTAATCCCCACCAAACACCCTTTTAGTATATCTATTAAACAAGTCCTTATATGGCCTAAAACTGGCTCCAAGAAATGGTATAAAATGTTTAATTCTTTTATACAAGGCCTAAAGTTTTAAAAAATTTGATTATGATCCCTGTTTTTATTATTTAAAAAAGGATGGAAAATTTGAATCATTATTCTTGTTTTATATGTGGATGATATGTTTCTAACTGGTCACAATTCAGTTGCTTTAAATTTTATAAAAAAAAAAAACTAAAATTCAAATTTGAGATGAAAGATCTAGGACATGCTAGAAATATATAAAAAGGGACCGACCAAATGAGAAACTGTTTTTTAATCCAGAAAGCTTATATTGAAAAAGTCGTTAAATTTTTTTCTTTGCATGATGCAAAACCTGTTAATCTATCTTTGTCTGGAAATATGAAATTATCGATTGACCAATCACCCAAAAATGAAGATGAACTTAAAAGAATAGTGCATGTGCCATATGCAAATGTTGTTGGATATGTTATGTATGTTCAAGGTTTGATATAGCTTATGTAGTAAGTGTACTAAGCAGATTTATGAGCAACCCAGATGAGCTTCATTGGGAAGCTATGAAAAATTTAATTAGATACTTGATAAGCACACGGAACTTAGGACTCACGTTTAAAATTGATAAAACTGGTTTTAAGTTTAAAGGTTATGTTGACTCTGACTTTACTGGAAATTCTAATAATTGAAAGTCAATCACTACATATTACTACGTGATAAATAACACCTACATTAGTTGGAAATCACAACTTCAGAAATTGGTTGCTTTATCCTCAACTGAGGCTACATTGTTGCTACAGAGGCAGTGAAAGAAGGTCTTTGGCTAATGGGTATGAATTAGAACATATAGAAAGTCGGTGAAGTTGTTATCTGATAATCAAAGTGTCATTTTCTTAAGTAAAAATTCAGTTTTTTCATGATAGAATCAAACATATAAATGTTAAGTTTCATTTCATTAGAGATATAGTTGAAAAAAGGTGATATAAAATTGGTCAAAATTCCCACTAAAATAAATCCTATTGATGCAGGTACAAAGATAATACCTCTTAGTAAATTCATTGATTCTTTAAGATTGTTGAATCATGAAGTTTACTAACACTTTCTTTTTAAACAAGTAATAAGAGCAAGTGAAGATAGTTTTTTTGGTTAGAATCCACATATGACATGGCCTCAAAATTTCAGCAAGGTGGAGATTGTAAAGATTGGGTGTTGCAATTCTTAAGCCCATGTCTGCCATTTGATCCAGTTAACTCATGTCAACAACCCAGCCCAATGTTCAGTCCAATATGCTGAAGATTCCAGAAATAGAGAAAACGTGATAAACGCGCATTTACTTCTTTTAGGCATTTTGTTTTGGATCATTGACACTTGGCAAATGGACAACCTTTGGATCATCACTCTTTGATTATCTCTTATAAATTGGAATGTTGACTGCTGAAAGGCATACAAATGGTTTTCTTTAACCCTAGCGCGCGCTCTCTCTCGTGATATTTTTGTTCAGTGTATATTCTATAATTTCTGAGTGAAATCATATTAACGTGAAAAAGAGTGATTTTTAGGGTTATTTTGTATTCGAAAGATAGAATACTTGGTGTTCTTCTGTAATCGATTTCTTGCCTATTTTGGGACTATTCTAGTGGATTGGAGCAAAATCTTAACGAATGCTCAACAGGTTAGGCGTTAGAAGCGGTCATCGAACCTCTGGAGCCTTGAGCCGAAAAATCCTTCGTCTTCTTACTTTTCTTGCAATTTACTTTGTGCAGTTTTCGTTTAATCAGTCGAGTCACAATAATCACTAAATCTAGGACCAACAAATTGTTAATAAAAAAAAAAAGGACTAAACTGCAAAATCCTTGGAAGCATATAATTTGTGCTAGAGGCGAGCCAAACCTCACATGTCAATACATTTAGAGTCAATAGGGTCAATGTAACCCAATTTATCAGTTGCAATGCAAAAAATTATATCGACCATTGTAACAACAGTAACAAAAATGAATCATTCCTAATCTCCACAGGAGGACAAAATGCGAAGAAGAATATGCAAAACCAAGCAATTGCATGAAGAATCTCATATTGTAACTGTTATTTCCGGAGTTAAACTGCAAAATCCTTGGAAGCATATAATTTGTGCTAGAGGCGAGCCAAACCTCACGTGTATTAACATTTAGAGTCGATAGGGTCAATGTAACCCAATTTATCAGTTGCAATGCAAAAAAGCCAAACCTCACGTGTCAATACATTTAGAGTCGATAGGGTCAATGTAACCCAATTTATCAGTTGCAATGCAAAAAATTATATCAATCGTTGTAACAACAGTAACAAAAATGAATCATTCCTAATCTCCACAGGAGGACAAAATGCGAAGAAGAATATGCAAAACCAAGCAATTGCATGAAGAATCTCATATTGTAACTGTTATTTCCGGAGTTAACTATGTTTTATCCATGTTCGTCCAAGCTTCTGAGAAGCACAGTTCGTATGCTTCTTGTTGATTTGACTCATGGAAGCACGGCTCTGAGTTCTTTCCTATCCGCTCCAAAAGCCTGTGAAATCAAATAAGAATTTATAGTCTTCAGGTCAGCAGCTTTTGTCAAATTTAAATTATAAGCATTACATATTTTTGATAATATCAAATCTCTATACTGCAACTTAACACTTTTTAGCACGTCAACTTTACTCCCTACCACCAGATAATCCTCAAATGTAAGCAGCTTCAGTATCAACAAAGAAACTTAAACCAATATAAAAGACAATGCCAAAATTAAATTTCAACTGAAAACACGAGGGGTTTTATATTTTTTGTTGCATATTCATACACATGCATATAGATATATAGATCGATCAAAAGGGAGCAAGGCAAACCCTGCCCCAGGAGTGGAGATGGCAACGGGGCGGATTCGAGGCACCCCAGCCCCGCCCCGCCCTGCGGGGCTCGGGTGGGGTGCGGGGCACTAGCTTGCCCCGTTTATTTTTTTTTCAAAAAATTCCAGTTAACTAATATTTTTTAAAAAATTTGTCGTTAATTATTTTCTTTTATTCTTCACGGGGCAGGTTCGAGGAGAGAGTGCCCCGAACCCACCCCGCCCTGTGACCCAAGGCGGGACGGACGGGTTTTTTTACCATCACTACCCAGAAGGTCAGTGAATTTAACTTAATCCTAGAGCACAAGAGATAAAAATAAAGAGAGAGAGGGAGAGAACAAATATAATGCAAAATGGAAAGGTTAAAATGAGAACCAAAATTCATTCCTTGTTTCTTGATGCAAAACAAACAAATACAGAATTAAAGTGCACTATTTATGCAACCATGCAATAATCGAAAACTCGCGAGATTCTTATGATTACTTCTCACTCCGATGAAATTCCCTTCACGTGCATCCCCAACGACATCCATGTACTTGGTTTTGATTCCTTTGTAACTTCTAAGAATCACTAGGCCACTATAAAACATTTTGTATTCTAAGACTATATTGCTTCATTAGTCTTCTTAACAAATATAAATAGTTTTAGAAGATGAAATTAATTCTCTCAAATTAATCTAGAAGTATAAACCACGGCTTGATTTCGTTTCGTAACTTCTAACATATATCCAAGGTTGGTTATGATCCGATGCGGTTAAGTTCTAAACACAACGAAATCGAACCAAAATTTTTGATTGTTTTGCAGACAAAACCGTTGGGCCTAAATTTAATTAATAGAACTGTACTGGTTCGATACCATTTGGTTCAGTTCGGTTCGATTCCATTTGGTACCATACCATAATTAAATCTTTTAACATCTGCAACAACATTACAGTAATCCAACTAATGACATTTAATCTTACCTCTTACAACAACACTACATTAATTCTTACAAAACAACGTAATCCAATTTAAAAATACACAAATAACAATAGACATCTTGAACATTAGTTATAAATTATAATATTTATACATTGAAGCGTGAAAAATTATTAGAAATGAATAGCTGTTAAGAGAGGAAAACACACAAATGCACGAGCTCACAATAATCATCTTGAACACTAGTTATAAATTATAATGCTTATACATTGAAGAGTGAGATATTATTAGAAAGCAATGAGATGAAACATACCTTGATCAAAGTGGATGAAATTAAATGAATAGGGGAGAAAAGGGTAAGATGAAGAGAGGCGTAGCCGCCAGCTTTGATTATTTAAGAAACGACAAAATGATTAAGAAAAACTTAAGGGGCCATTCTATTCGTATTTCAGTTTTGTATTTTGTGTTTTTAGTGTCCATTTTGAGATTGTTGAAAATGTGTTCTTTTTGGCATTTTGAAAAATCATTTTCAAAAACTAAAAATGAAAACGCGTTCTTTCCCAAATCATTCGCGTCCTTCCACCCTAACTCTCTCTCTCCGTCGCGTCTTTCCCTTCTTCCCCCCCCTCCGTCGCGTCTCTCTCCCTTCTTCACGTCCTCACTGTCGCGTCTCTCTATCTTCTTCCCCTTCCCTCTGTGAATGGTGGTTGGGTGCGATATTGGCTGCGATATTGAGTGCGATTTTGGTTGGGGTGCGATGGTTGGGTGCGGCGATGGTTGGGTGCGACTCCTTTTCGCCCTTTTCTTTTTTATTTTGCTTCTTGTTCTCTCTGTGAACGATGATTGGTGAATTTGGTTGGGTGCGAATTTGACTGTGGTGGTGGTGCGATTTTTGGCTGCGACAGTGGTGGTGCGATTTTTGACTGATGGAGAGNTGGTGAATTTGGTTGGGTGCGAATTTGACTGTGGTGGTGGTGCGATTTTTGGCTGCGACAGTGGTGGTGCGATTTTTGACTGATGGAGAGACGTTTGGCTGTGGCAGTGGTGGTCATCGGCGTTGGAGGAGAGAAATCGGTGAGATGAGATAAGGAAGATATATATTGTGGAAGGAAAATGAACAGTAACCCCATTTCCCGTGTTTTCCATTTGGGCTCGATTTTGCTGGAAAACAGCCAAAACGACTTTTCTGCCATTTTGCGTTTTCAGTGTAAAAAAAATTTTCGTCTTTGAAAATGTGTTTTCAAAGAAAACGAGTTTTCCCCGTTTTGGAAAATCGAAAACAGAAAACGATACCAAAACGTCAAAGAGAGCGGCCCCTAAGTTATTCAATTTTGATTCTTTGAAAAAAAATTTGAATTACAAAAGTTGGACTTGGGCTGAAAATACGAAAATGATATTATTGGCTCAATTAATTAGTTGACAAATGAAACAGGAAAACGATATTTTTGGGCTCAATTAATTAGTCAACAAACTTAGTTAAAAAAATTAAAATAATTTGGCTTCTTTAATATAAAAAAATTAAAATTAAGAAAAATCGATTCTTATTTGGTTTTTCGGCTCTTGGTCTAGAACCGAAAATCGAACCAAATCCGTTGATTCTCAATTCTGATACCTATTTAGATATTTAACTTGAGAAAAACCGAACACACGGTTCGGGTCTAGTTCGATCGAGAGTTTTGTCCAACCCTATATATCTCCATTATTTATTGAATGGGCACTGGCACACCCTTATTCGAGTCATTTGGCATCTTTTTGGTTGAAAATTCCTCAAATTACCTTTGTCAAGCAAGAAACAACTTCTCCAAGATATTCCACAACCAATAGGCCAAATAGGCGGAGCAGCAGCAAATCTATAGCAAGTCACGACATTCTAGCTCATAACGCCTCACCTCAACAGGCTTCAACAGAGGACCTGACTTTTGGACTTGCTGTAAATTACTGCAATCCCGGACGGATCATATAGTCAGTATAACATTTTCTGATGTACAGGTTCACATGAAGGTGCAATCGTAGAGCATACTTATGTTACTACTCAGATTTTACTCCATATTACTCAAATCTACAATTACTTTGTACCTTCTGAAATTAAGTAGGAACTGAAAAAATTTAGAAGAACATGATGTTTAAGAAGCACATTGATTGTTATTGATAACTTCTGATGATTTACAATGAGGAGCTCTCCATATATATAGGAGAAGAGCAATAAAATAATACACACGAGACTCGCGCATTTCCGACATGATGAACATGCGTCCTTATTTTACAAACCTTATCTTTCTAAAAAAAAGATTCTTATCTAGACATAATTAAAGCAACAAATTATTTTACAAACGGACAAACAAACTTTATTAAAGCAAATCTTGCTTTAATAAAGTAGATTTGATAAAGTAGTACTGTTATTATCTTGTCATGGTATGACGAGGTTCATGGTGGTTGTGATGGTAAACCGTATTGATTTAACCAAGGGGTATTAATGTCCTTTTCACTTGGCCGTGGATCTTAGAAAACACTGTCATCAATTGAATTCCACCAGGGGTCTGCACGTAGTTCCTTTTCAATTTTCTTTTCAAGAATTTTTTTTTTCCTTTTGAACGCTACGATCCAAACTGTCAATAAGTTTTCTTGAAATTTTCATCCGTTTTTTCCTTAGCTGGAGTCATTCTGAAGTCTTTTATGAAAACTTTGATATTTCACCAAGACTTTGTGTAGGTCTTCCCTCATACAGCTGTCCAAATTGATAATTGAAAGAATAATTATATTCTGGATCTCTATCAGTGAATTTTTTTTGAAGATGTCTCTTGATAAACTTGAATATCTCGTTGGATCTTTTGAGTGTAATCAACTGGTAAAATTTCCTATGGTGCGTCATCTTCATAATCTGGTCATATCTGTGAAGGGATTGTCTGATTGATTTCTGTCATACACCTTTGAAATTCTCGAAACTCTTTTGGATAGTGCTACCAATTTTGATGCACGTTAAATGGTTGAACTACATACTCCTTGACATGAGAGAAATGAGCATATGTTCCTGCTTCAGTGAAATAACCGTCTTTGAAAAATTAAGAATACATAAACATTGTTTTTAGAAGTTCTGAGATCTTTAAATTTTAAAGAAAAGACTTGAAACATTTTTATCCAATGTGAAATTGGATAGAACCATTCAAAAAATCATTTTGCAAAATGATCAATTGTTCTGTGTGGAAAATCCAGATTTATCTGACAAAATGAATCAAGTGCTTCAGTGACGTTAAAAGAAATCTCAATTTGCCAAAGTTCTAAAAAATACCAAAGAAAACAAAATTTTCTTTTGAAAACTTTAGTTCAACGTACCTTGGATCAAATCCGAAAAGTATAAAGAATGGATAGTCTGGATGAAATCCAAGACCACCAAATATTTCAACTACAGTCTTTCTTATAACAATGGATTGATATCTGAGCATAAAATCTTTGGATCTGGATTTGAGAGTTTTAGTTCTTATGAGTTCATTGAGTTCAGGAGGGAAAACTTCAATGTGAGGGTAAAGATTTGAAGATTTTAATTCCATCATGTATATGATTGGAATGGATGGAGATATAGAAGGAAAAATCAGAGAAATTTTTGGTCTGGAAAGAAGGTCGGGTAACAGGTTGTGTTTCCCTTTAATATGTTTGACGTCAAAGTCAAAGTTTGAAAACCATTCTGCCCACCTGATAAGTTGAGAGTTTGGAATATATTCTCTTTAAAGTACTTAGTAATATAGATTATCATGATACGAGTAAGATACCAAACATGACTCTGATAACAAATAGGCGGAGTAGCAACAAATCTATAGCAAGTCACGGTATTCTAGCCCTATGTCAAATATACTGCACCACCTAGAAATGATGATCCCATAATTCCTACGGGATGGGATGATGATCATGATTGCAGCAGATATCATAAGGAATGGGATTGGAATAATAATCCACCCTCATCTCCTTCACCCATAATGACGTTTCATCTTCCTACCCAGGAAGAATTTCCTCATTTAGAAACTTTTGAAAATGATCATTCTACTCATTTTTATAAAATCAAGAATTCAAGCACCAAGAGAACAGATGTGTCGCTACAACCTCTTTCAGCTGCAAAAGCAGCTTTGAATTGGTATTCAGAAAATGCAATACAACAAAATGTTTTGTTAAAGAAGATTGACCAAAGTCAACAAAGAATTGAAAGGACTTTACAACATCATACTCAAACTTTATTAACCCCTCTTCAAGCCCGCACACAAAGAATTGAAATTTTACCCATTGATATATTTAACCGTCTACAAAATCAACTACCGTTTGATGCTCAGGAAAGAGAAATCAAAAACCTGAAAATTCAACTTGTTTCACTTGAGTCAAATCCAATGATCCCACCATCAACACCATATTATACTTCATCTTTCTCTAACATACAATCCTCCCAAACAGGACCTTTATACTCTACTTATCAAGGATCTAAATCTATCCTTTTTACTCCTGAAGAATGGGAACAAAAGAAAAAACCACTCATGCCCTCAAAAAAAAGATCATATCTACTACTATTCGTCGAGCACAATCCTCTTCTCAAGAATTTCCACCACCAAATCTTTCAAAACAACCTCAAATGATGATCAAAAATCTTATCTCCACTTTCCTTCAACAAACTCATAACCAAACCACTCATTCCCTTCCTGACCACTCTATAACAAATGATAATAGTTCTGAATCCGAGTCTGATGAATCTGATAGACCCCCAATTCAATTCACATATTCCAGGCGCCAGAAATCCAACAAGGCACGTGGGGGCCAAGCCATTGACAGCCAGGCACAATAGGAGCTTCCAGATTCAGCTGAGTCACTTAGAGTTGTTATCCATTTAGTTAGGGGTCGTTTGGGGAATGAGGAGGATATAAATAAATTGTAAGGGGGGGTTAAGGGTAGAAAATTAATGAGTGAAAGTGGTGTGATCAGCCTAGCGTGCTGAATTTTATTTCATTGTTCTCTGTTGCATGTTATTTCCATTTTTGAGTGAATATACTACAGAAAATTCTCACAAAAACCTTCTTCAGTACTTTCTCTCTTTTTCTTTGCTTACAGTTCATAGCTATTCTTATCAAATTGGTATCAGAGAGTTAGATCCAACTTTGACACTCGGTGACAGAGTCGGAGCACTGGAACAGCATGTAGCAGACAATCACGCTTCCATACAGT
>CAIGRF010062115.1:6831-22016 GCA_903798235.1 Fraxinus ornus
TGCTTTGCATAAGACTGGTACTTGAGATTTGGTTCCTCTACCTCCTGGTAAGAGTGTTGTAGGTTGTCGTTAGGTGTATAAGATCAAGATTAATTCTAATGGATCAATTGAGCGATACAAATCTAGGTTGGTTGCAAAAGGGTACTCTCAACATCATGGTATGGATTATGAGGAGACATTTGAGATTAAGCCTCTTCCTATGAAACTTTTCTCTAATACCATGTTAAACAATCAAAAGAAAAAGAGGAGACTAGGGTTTCATTGATTATGAGTAATGAAAATTGAGTACAAAAAGATAATTTAACCTAAATATAAAGAGACTATATATATGCTAAATAAATAAAATTAAAAAAGACTATTCTACCCTAAATAAATAATAAAATAAAATAACCCTATATTTCTTAATAGTACTAACCTTTTAAGGAAAGAATATGAACTTTGTTAGCAATTTAGAAAATTAAATCAATGATAAGACGATCGAAGCGGTTGTATGTAATAAAAATCGAATTAATTTTTGTATCTAACATTAATATTCTATTTAGGATCGATGGAGCTAGGCAAACTTGTACCACGTGCTCTTGTCCCTCTAACTCTTCCTCTATTCATTTTGTTATGTAAATTGCATGCAGTTTACATCAATAAATGTGTATTAATCAATGGAATGAGAAAGATACGACTGTGTTAAAATGGTGGGGGTCTCCTCCACTCCTGGAGTTAGGACCATATTCTACTACTTGTTGCTCCTATGTATTTACGTACGTATGTATACATATAGCTGCTACCTGGCTGCCTGTAATTATTGTGTTTGCTGGTGGTCCTAGAAATGTTAATTAGAGGGATTACATGAAATTTTTCCCTTCATATACATCTGAAATTTTCACTGTTTCCTTAACAGTAACTGGGATACAATATTATACAATTCATAGCAGAATATGCTTTCACTATCCTTAACTAGCAAGGACTCATTTTGGAGGTATAATGGCATTTATTCTTCTTGATTTAGAAATTGACGCAACAATACTCTCCACGAGATTTCCTGGTTAGATCGAGATTCCATTTATAAGCTATTATTTGATAGGAGAATTTCTTAGTCGAGTACAAGTATCAAACATACCTCCATACATAGTAAAATATGGTGGTTGTTCGAGGTAAGCCTAGCAGTCTAATATTGGCAAATTTTGCTGCAAATTATTAGGTCTTATTGCTATACAAGTCTTTGTTTTACATTATTGACAATATCAACCTCCAATGCATATAATAATTGTTGGGAAATAAAAAAGATTGAGATAATATATATGAAAGTATATGATTGCTAACAAACAACAAGATAAAATGCAAAGAATTAATTGACAGATGAACCAAATATTTTATCCAATTGACTAATACGAATACGGAGAGAACAAACTGTGCCTATACAATTATTCTATATTTCAATAATACAAAACTTGTAAAAAGAGTCTACTGTTTATAATGGTGGATGCTAAACCCTAGAAATACCACTTTGTATTCACCATTGCATAGTAGATCAATCTGCACACAAAATTCCGCCACAGATTTATCAGAAATCAACTGCATAAATGGCATCTTCACCATTTAGGGAACATATCTGTCGACATTGATTTCCAACTTAATTTCGCCGCTTTGAAGGATTAGTCAAATAATTCGTACTACCAAAAACAATAATAATAACAGGGTAGCAGTCTGCTGAATTGTTGCATGCTTGACTCGTTTTACAATTATTCTCAACTGGTTAGTTTGCATCTGAGCTTAGTTATGATAATTCTACCTATAATTATTTGCCACACTTCAAGACTAGTCACTATCTATCTCCTATCTCTCTCTTCTTGGGATTTTATGATACATAATCATTTCTTAGTTTAGTGTTTTAATGGAAGTACTCCTTTAATAGACAGCACCCTTTCATTGAAATGGGACCATTTTCCCATTGAACAAGCCTTAAAATCCACATCAAAACAACCCTTCACTCATGCAAAACTCTTCTTTGCCATTAAAGTCGTAGTCACATGACATGAGTAGATGCAGTCGAGGGACCATATGTATGTATATAAGTATATATAGGGTAAATTTAATTAATGGACTGCACAAGTTGTGCCTTCATAAAGTAGAAAATTATCTGATGTAAACCTTTCTGCAGTGTTTGTTTTTCCCTTGCTCCATCATATGTTATGGCAACATCCTATGCCACGTCTCATGAATATGACAATATTAATTCTTTTTACTCAATATGTAGAGACCACGTCGTGTATTTCGAGGAAACATGGCTCCCATCAAAAGAAAGAAGGAGAAAGAGGCAATAAGAAATCTAATAAATATCAAAATAATTTAGCATTTACATTTCGCAAAGGTACGTACCCAAACATGTTAGACGAGTTTGTCGTTGATGCTTGGAATTCACTTTTTAAAAGCCCCCTTCAATTAGTGTCAGGTCCAAGTTGAAGAATCAAGTTCGCAATGTAATTTCCGATAGAGTGACTTGTATTATATTGAAAATAGCTTTATCTCTCTATGTTACAAAACAAGTCAATACCAGAATTGCTCTGATACTACTTGTTAGGATTGATACCACTTGTTGCGATACCAATCAATGGATTGAGATGTTGAAGTTATATGGCAAAGTAATAACGTATATGATCAAGAACAAAAGAATAAAAGAAGACAAGAATATGACAGAGGAATTAGGAGATTTTATTGCATTAATAATAATGGAAAATAGAGAAAAATATTACAATGATTCTAAAAGCTAGTAATCATAAATCTCACACTATAAAATTGTATAAAAGAGTCTAGTATTTATAGAAAATATGTAGGGGACGTCCAAGACCTCTTGGTAGAGTTGTTGATGAAGTAGGATGTCAAAAACTGAGTGCAAAACGAAGTAGGAGAGAAAAACGTGAACATGTTACTGTAGCAGCGCTCAGGCGCTACCCATAGCGCTCAGTCGCTAGGTTTCGGGTTAATATTCCAAAACATATTTTTTGTCTTCCAAAAGTCTCCATTCAAGTCAAACTCCTAATTATTATTGAAATTTGATCTTCATAACTATTGTCATCCAAAAGTCCTCCTTCAAGTCAAACTCCTAATTATCATTGAAATTTGATCTTCATAACTTAACATAGGACTCCAATAGCATTCCAAACTTGAATTCTTCATGAAGTGCACTTCAATTAGAATTCCATTACTTCAAACACATCAACAAAAAAATTCGAGTCACATCCAAATTCTAATCCTCTATATATATTGGATTTTGAGTTGCTTGTAAGTGCTCTATTTTCGAGTAATGGTAGTGGTGCTCTTGATAGAGTAGGGTAGTGGAGTTTACTTTGGCAATTGTCTTGTCGAATCGGTCTTATTTCTCCTCTTCTAGTGCACTCGACCACATAAAATTTATTGTTTCATCATGCTATCAATTTAGATTAAAGATTATGAGTAGAAACAAAAATTGATACTAAGGAAATCATTGATGTTTCATTTATGTGTGTATGAGGTCTCATTACCACACAGTAGTTGTTTTATCTGTATGTTTATCTCTATTTTGTGGACATAAAAAATGTGTATTTTGAAACCAGGTCTATCAGAAAGTGTCTCCATCCCGGGGAACCCTAATTCTCTTTAAGTGGTGTTCAAATTTTGTTTAAATGTGGATGGGTTGTTGTCTTCTTGTTCCTGGATTCTCTTTCAGAAAATGAACTCCTGTCTTGGGGACCTCTTCGCCTTTGCCCACTACCACAATTTGCGTCTCGGGTTAAATCATCAAATACCAGTTTACATTTACTGTAAAAAATTACCGGCGATCGTTTTCATATATATTTTCAATTAAATTACTTATTATTAACACTCATGGTTCAATTTTAAAATGTCAAAATATTAGTAACCTAGACCCTTAATAGTTATTTCATTTTTATTCTATGTAAAATTTACGTACACTTGTACAATGTTTTACATTTTTTTTATCTTTTAAAAGATTTAAATATCAGCTAAAATTTCAAAGTAATTTCTCATTAATTAAGCCCGTTTTCTCATTAATCAAAATAAAGCATCAGAAGGTCTTATCTCGTTGACTTTCGTTGTATTTTATTTATTTATTTTTAAAATTAAATACCATTCGAACTTGAAAGGTCAAAATTGTAATGAAAAAAAAAAAAACCATAAAAATGAGTTCATAGATCACAAAAAATTGATAGAAGAAACAATGTTTATATTCGTCCAACATCAAAATCCTTCAAAAATCTAAAGACAGTGATATACCACCGACGGTTGTGCTCAAATTCAATGAATTAGGTTTCACAAACTGATATGCACCTTCATCTTTAATGAACACAGTCCAACTGCAACCTGATGGACCAAAAATTAAATATCAGCCATTACATATGATCAATTAATAAACAAAAAGATTAGTCAAAAATTATCAATGTAAAAATTTGTTGGTGATGTTATAACCTTTAATTTGAAGTAAGAACAAGAAAGAGACATGGGATATTATTAGGTGGTTAATGTAACATCTGTTAAAGAGGTCTTTAGTGGTCCAAATGAAGCTTCAATTACAGAAAACGATGACATGCATCAAGTTTTTAAAGGAGTTCGATTTGAAAAAGGCCAACAAAGATGGATAAACAAAACTAGCAATTGATTCATTACGGACTTTTCCATTGCAAAATCTATTCCTTTCCATTCTATCAATGAATTATAGAAAAAATTATTTAGAATAACTCGTAAATCTAGATCGACTAATTGTTCTCTAGTAGCACTTTCACTAGTAGAGATTTCTCGACTATGAAATGTATTGAAGTCTTGAGTAGTAAAAAACCAATCAAATACTATATTTCCAAGTTTGATCAATTCATTGAATAAACTTTTGTAATTGTAAGAAAGTGAGAATTTTAGTTAAGAGCTTATGGCAGAAGCTAATTTTGACATTAATGTTTCAAAAATAGTGTGTCACCAAATTCATAATATTGTTTCATTTTGTCATGGAAGTGTTTTTTTTTTTTTTTTCAAGACTTAGTCACTATACTTTAATTTTTGTTTTCTTTTAAGCTCCCCATCTACCTCCATCTCTTGAATAAATAGAATTGTTGACATGCGTAATGGAAATGAAGATGTAGTTCATACATAAATTGAAACACTAATTCTTCGAAAAATCAATGCACGTAAAAAGCACGATTTCTCTAGAAGTGTCATTTTAACAATTTGGACGACACGATATTGCATTAGCGAGTTTTTACGCCATATAATTTCATTAATTTCAAAAGAAAATGGTAAAGACATATGTCTTAAACTTAATTCCTATTCCCGTGTAATTAAAAAGCACGATTTTTAGAAGTGTCTTTTTAACAATTTGGTCTCTCACGCTATTTTCTCCAGTTGCGTTGCTTTCTATGCATCCGCATTCTTGTTTTCTGTTCTTATTTCCCCAAGAATCTAACTATCTATTCAACATATTATTTCTTTTTGGTACATATATTCCAAACATTAAATTGCCCTTTTGAACTTATATGTGAAAAATTAACATGTCATGTGTCGAGAGTTATGATGTCTGAAAATTGCGCCCACATCTATATGTCTTATGATAAATTATAGAATAGTTTTGAAGACGAAAAAATAATTCAATTTTGGAAAACAAGAAATATATTCTTAGCAAACATGCTTGAAAAAAGTAGTGTAAGTTCTCATGACCTGACATATGTGTAATTATATAAAATAAAACGTTGGAGATCGACGAATAACTACATAATTACTTTCATTTCCCTTTCGACAGTACATATATACACAGAGATGAACAAGAAAAGTTGAGTCCATGGTACTTTCACCTACATAAAACACTGCTTTGGGCATTGTCAAGTGTCCCGTTTTCAACTCTTCAAGTAGGGACCCTAGATGGCTGAGTTATTGAAATTAGGTGTATCAACTACATAAATATCAACTAACTCTACTGCCTATTTGATACGTAAACCAAATACTGAAAATGGGAAAAGTGTTAGGGTTAGGGGTGAGTATGGGCTGGGATTGGTTGGGTCGATTTTTGCTTCAACCCAAATCCAACCCAACCCAACCCAACCCAATGTGATCGATTTGATCAAAATTAAGCCCAATCCAACCTGCATAAATGTTGAAACCCAACTCAATCCAACCCAATCAAGTATCGGTCGGATTGGGTTGGGTTGGTCGGGTTGTGACGCCTACACAACCAACCCACCCAACCCGTGTAAAAAAATAAAAAACCAACCCAAACCGGTCGGGTTGGTTCGGGTTGGACGGTTTGAATGGAATGGGTCGGGTTTTGCCCACCCCTAGTTAGGGTAATCAAAGTGCCGGCGAGCCAATTGGTACGATTTTTATTTTTTCGTCTTCAGATTTTTAAAAATTATTATTGTCTTTCCAAATATGAGACGTAAAAAAATGATGATTCTACTTGGATTTACTGTTCATCAACGGTCTTAGCAGGCCGAATGAAGTAAACATATCAAACACTGCCCACAAAAAGAAAGCCCAGATTTGCCAGATGGCCCAACTCATAAGAACAGTAATCAACATCGTTGAATCACCCCCATCAGGCTATGAAGAGGTCGCTCTTCTTGAAATTCTCTGCAATTCTCTCTGTCTTCTGCAATTTATTCTCGAAAAAATGATCCAACTTTAAGGTACTCCCAGCTTTTTTCTCTTCGTTTTTACAAAAATAACCCCTAATTTATTTGTTTGTTTATTTGTAATGTTTACTGAATTACATCATATAGGTGTTCTAATTTTTTATTATGAAGGAGAAGAATAGTGCTACTGCATCGGTACATAAGCGTATCTTGGTGAATTGTTCAGCTCAGGTTCGTTGTTTTTCAGCTTAATGGATTTTGTTGTTAGTTATAAAATACCAAGTAATTAACTGTGTTTACCAAGTAGTGAGATTTGTCATGCTTGAATAAAAAATAAAATAAAATAAAAAAGGGTGGGTGGTAGGTCAATATATTAATTGGTAAAATGTTGGAACCATGGAGATAAAAAGGGTGGATTAACTTATAGAATTATAGAGGGCTTGTTTATAAGAAGGATATGCTACTTAATTATTTGTTGATTTGCTTAAGTGAAGTGATAAGGACGAGGACCCTTACTTCGCCCCAAAAGCGAACTCAAAGGGGAAGGTTTGAACCCTGCCTTATAAACCAGCCCAGGATACACTCCGCAACTGATGTGGGACACATCATCCCCACCCCCTTAAGACCCGACCACCTCAGTCGGCGATCTGTCGAACCCTAAGCGACATCGGCCAACAGAGTGGTGGCTTTGATACCAAATGATAAGGACGAGGACCCCTAACTTCGCCCCAAAAGCGCGCTCAAAAGGGAAGGTTTGAACCCTGCCTTATAAACCAGCCCAGGATACACTCTGCAACCGATGTGGGACACATCATGAAGACTACATTAGACAGGGGATATTGTAGTTTGTTTTAAACATTTTCCATTAGGTGGCTTTACTTTGCAATCATGGAAAATGCATTGTCAAGTTGGCATGAAATGGCGACAGATTAGGCAGAGCAAGTGAATGATTTCCAGGTTATCATACCGTCTGAGGCGGTTTGTTGCCACTTGCCACTTTACGGTATAGTTGCGATCTGGTCATGACTGAGAGAAAATACTGTTAGTGTTAAACATTTAATTTTGGAGGAATAAAAGATTTGCCTTGTTAGGCTGTATGGGGAAAAAGATGTCCAACTCTACAGCTTGATGCAATTTCTCCTAATTTTGTGTCAAGGGAGTCCTACAGCTTGGTTGGTTCCAGTTTTACATTTTTATTTCAGAATGTTCTGTTGATTTCTTAATGTTCTACAACATTTTGGTTCTGGGATGCTAGTAAAATTTTGTGGTTTTTTTGCAGGCCAAAGAATATGGTAGCTGTGTTGCGGCAAGGGTTCCAGAAGTTGAACGAGACATGTGTTTAAAATAATTCCTTCTCTTAAAGAATTGCATGTGGAATGTGGTATGACCAACTTAATTACATAAATGATTGTTTATTTTGATGCACTCCCTCAATTTGTATTATTCTTTTTCTCTTTCTTTACTCCAGAATTTCTCATGCAGCTCCAACGAAAGGTTTGAGTTCAAGGAAGTTTATCTATTTGGCAGTAAAACACTCCAGGCATCATTGGTAAAGCTTAGCTTTCCACAATTTATTCAAGTATTTGAGAGTCGAGAGTTTGTTTGCAATGTTACTCATGAATTTCTCATATTTAGCACTTCGTGTCTGATTCTTTCTTTCTCCCCATCTTCATTGTTGCTGCAGCTTAGACTTAGGTTATACATATCCTACCAAGTTTCAGTTGCATAGCTGAAGAACAGGAACACGTTGACATGTCTGGAAAAGCATCTGCTTCTAACCATCCTGGTTTAAATGTATCTGGTGCTCTCTCACATGTTTATATTCAATATCCACCTTTAAGATGCACACTCGCTGGAACAAGAAGTTTCTTGTACGATGATGGGAATAAACTGCTACTTCAACTGACATCTGAACGGGTAATTACATTACAGTAGTGCGGATATAATTCTGTTAACTGTCTGAAATATGGGTTTTCAATACCTACCTCTTTTTTACCTAAATTCTGTGGTTTTCATGTTTTATAGGTTTTCTCATGGAAGACTGCTCCATATGATCCTCATGTCGTTCCATCCTCTGATCCACTATGCGAAGGCCCTGTGCTGTGTATTCGATATTCTTTAGATTTAAAGCTCTTGGCCATCCAGCGATCTAATTACGAGGTTCAGATCTGGAACAAGCAAACAGGAGATACTTTCAGTCAGAAATGCAGGTCTGAATCAGAAAGTATTCTGGGATTCTTTTGGACAGATTGTCCAACTTGTGATATTGTATTTGTTAAAACAAGGTAACCACTCTATGTTTTTTGTCTCAAAGATTTTCTGTTGATCCATGTGATTAGTTTACTTCATCAATTATTCATATACTAATCAAGATGTGCAAGGATATGGTCATTGGAATTCAGTTATTAGGTGTAATAGCGATGATACAGGTAAAGGAGACGCTTGTAAAGGCTTTAGCAGTAGATTTTGTATTTAAATGGATATTGTTGAAAACGAAATTTAAATGGTTACATGTGGCCCCTTTCTGATAGCTTAAACTCTTAAATAAGACAATTAACATGATAACATAGCTAGGCAGAGGACCCGAGTCAACTCTTGTCAACACACATTTTATGAAAATTGTGCATGTAGACCTTTGAAACCTTAACTGAAGAATCAGTCCCCGTCTAAAAAAACGAATTCAGTCTGCATTTGAGGTGACGTGTTGAATACTGATTTAAATAAATACATGTATCCCCTCTTTAACTATTTAAGACCTGTTTGAGCCCCATTTTTATTGTAGAATGCATTTTGGAATAGTAAATTGATGGATAATGTGTGGTTAAAAATGAAGGAAAAGATTTTGAGTTGTGTGTAATATTATTTTATTAAAGAACGTGTAGTTGAAAAGAAGATAGAAAAATGTGTTTTAAAAAAAAAAATGGGAATCAAACAAGGGCTAAGTTTATAGATGAGATGGCTAATACTTAATAGAGAGTATAAAATTGTACAATCATCTTTGAATTTTATTTTGCTTCCTAATAGTAGTAGTTGATGAAAAAATTTAGCTACGCAATCCTTCTTGTTTAATTTGCGGAAGGAAAGTACTATATGGAAGTGAACTGAAACAATTCTTAGCTTGTATGGTATTGTGTGTGTGGTACTCGCATGAGCTGTTAGTTAGCCGGAGTTTGGAACCAGGAGTATCTGCTGACATGATATTTGTCCCTGATGGAGAAAATGCTTGTAAAAACTCTTATTTGTGAACTTTACTTGTGAGACCTCTAGTTGTGTTTTGATTTTATTTGATTTCTCTAAATTTGGATATGACTACAGTGGACTGGACTTCTACTCTTACAATTCTGAGTTAAAATCACTCCATTTGGTTGAGACAAAGAAATTGAACGTTAGTTGGTACATCTACACGCATGAAAGCAGGTTGGTGCTTCTTGCTTCAGGCATGCAGAGCAAGAGTTTCACAGGTTATCAGGTACAGCAACTCACCTAATTCAGAGCCAAAACTTTTCTGTTTAACCTTTGTCTTTAAATAAAGCAAGCATTTTATAGGTGTTATAGTGATGGCAGTCTTAGTTATGTGTTGAAAGTTATTAATAACAGAGCTTATCCTCTGCTTTCATTATCTGACATCATGAAATTATGTAATAAAAAAGTAACAGCTGATGAGTGAATGCTGATAGCTGAGAAGAGAAAACAAAGAAATAAAATATTTCTTGCTTATTAACAGAAAAGCTGGATGAGAGAGTCTTATTCCACCTTTACAGCTTCCATTTATAGTTCTAGAAAATTCAATTTGCTCTTGTTATGTTACCCTTCATCAGGAAATGTGGCTAATGTCCTCTTAATTTTCCTCAATGGATTTAAGTGGAAATGACTACAGTAACTTTGTATATTGGTTTGTCATGGTTGTTACTTATGACTCATTCCATTCATGCTGTTTAGCTTTCATCGGCTGGAATCATCCGCCTGCCTAGGTTTGAGATGACATTGGCAAAATCTGAGGCAAACAATAAGCCTATTCTTTCTGCTGAAGATGTTCATATTATCACTGTGTAAGTTATTCTTTCTTTCTATTTTTTTTTTTTTTTTTGTCTTACTTCATTTGTCAGAGTTTGAAGTTGCCATGTAGTCATACTATCTCATGTTGATTCACAGGTATGGCAAAATTTACTGCTTGCAATTTGATAGAGTTGCAATGCTACTCCACTCATATAGGTTTTACCGAGATGCTGTTGTACAACAGGTAAGTTCTTGGAGAAAAGCCCAGTCCTGAGATAAGCTAAATATTCTAATATCACTTAATGAGCTAAAAAGCACCTTTTTGAGCAATTATCGATGCTTTTGTGGTTCTTTCTTTTCAAACATGCAGTATTAATTGATAGGAGATTTTTTGCGTATGGTGCTTTTATTATTTTGGCCTATTGATCCTGCAATAAGCTAGTTTCAACAACTCACGTCGTTACACTTCTTCCTAGCTGCTTGGGCTTTAGAAGGTATCTGGGTACTGAAGTAAATCCTCACATAAAAAATTTGATGAAGAGAATCTCTAATTGATTTTTGTTTTGAAGGTCTTTATAGTCAACTTTAACAATCTGGCATCCTTGTTCATATGGTGGATCTGAGTAAATTTATTAACTTGACAGTTTCTGCTCATTACTTTTCTTCTTCTTGGTTTTGTGTAATAAAGATCTTTTGGTTTTCAGGGTTCTTTGCCAATTTACTCTAACAGGATCGCTGTTAGTGTGGTTGATAACATTTTGCTTGTTCATCAAGTGGACGCGAAAGTTGTCATTATATATGATATGTTTTCAGAATCACGAACACCTATATCTGCTCCACTTCCTCTATTGCTGAGAGGTTTCTCTAGAGCTTCAGAGTCAAAAGAGTTGAGTGATGCTGAAATAATCATCTACGGAGATGACTGGTCTTTTCTTGTTCCTGATCTTATATGTGATGTTGCCAATGGTTTTTTGTGGAAGATCCATTTGGATCTGGAGGCAAGTTCTTGCATCTCATTGCATCGTGTTTTTTAATATATCTATTATTCTTGCTGTGAATTGGCCCATTTGTTGCAGGCTATTTCTGCCAGTAGCTCTGACACGCCATCAGTCCTTGAATTCTTGCAAAGAAGGAAATTGGAAGCAAATAAGGTAGTGTGGCCATTTCGATCATTCAAGATCTCAGTAAAGCTGCTTGCTTGTTCATTACATCTCTAAATGCATATGAACTTGTTCCTGTGTAATATTGATTGACCCTTCTCTGGGGAAGCTCTGAAGGAAGCATGTGTCATCATGTATAGTGAAGCCAGAAAATGTAGTCGCCAATTTTACATCATGATATTTGAGTATATCAGTCAAATAACTGAAAGTGATAACTACTATGTAAAGTATCTAGTCGAACATAATTTTATGTAACCACGCATATCTTTTATTCAAGAATATGTGTAGCACATCTCGTTCTTCCAAATGTTAATAGGCCGTTTTGGTTGCTTCAGGCTAAAAAGTTGTGCTTGGTAATTGCTCGCACTGTTATTTTGGAACGAAGATCTCTTGCCGTGGTTTCCAGGGCAATAGAGGTTTTAATTACAACCTACTCACATGCAGTCAAAACAGGCAGTTATCAGAAGCGAACAGATGCAGAAGAGACTTCACCATCTGGTGTTTCTAATTTAAATAGCGCCAATATTGTTGTTGATGAATCCAGTGGAATAGATGCATCTGAAGTCCAGCAGGAACCTGCTCGTGGCATTGAGAATGAATCTTCGAACACATTTACTCTATCACCATCAGGTTCTGATGGAAGTGTGAGCTTTGAATCAAAAACGATGACTTCTCATAATCTTGATTCATTGAGTGGTATGACTGAGGGAGGATACATGGTGGAGCCTGAAGCATCTGGTGCTCAAGTTGATGCATCAGTTGTACAATCTCAAATTCTTGGACCTGGTAACAAAGCATTAAATGCTAATGCTTCTGAGCAGCAGGAATCCCAAGTGAGTTCGGCCGCAATTTCACCAGCAGATTTGCACAGATTTGTGTTTGCAGCTATTGAGGAAGAGATGGCAGGAGATGCATCTTACTTGATTTCTATCGTTGTTGAGTTCATTCGCAGGTATTTTCTTTTAGAAGTCCTGAAAAAAATTTCAACTTACTAATCTGTATTGTTTTGAGGATATCACATTTTTTTTTTATTCGATTTTGAGGATATCACATTGCTTATTAATGTAGTGGTTGTAGTGAAGCCATTTTACTTTTACATTCCACCAGGAATTCTTTGAACTCTGCTTCAAATTTTTTATTTATTTTTTTAAAATTTTGGCAGTTTGGGGAGATGTTAAGATAAGTCATAGCTTGAATATCACTGTCTTTTGAAATAAGATGAACATCATTTGTTCATGTTTTTATTTTTCATTTCTATTTATTAGCTGAAATTGTTAATTTTTCATGTTTTATTCTCTTATATTTTTCTTTTCTTTATCTCCATTTGCTCCAGTGCATGCTTTGAAAAATTGAAGGTGGATCCAAATACTTATGTCTTCATGGTACAACTACTAGCTCGGGATGAACGTTATGAAGAACTTGGATTGTTTGTCTTAAATAAGGTTACTAAAATCTGCCCTTTTTTTACAACGGGATTCGAATTAATGTTTGGCTCAATTTAAACTAGATGTTTTATGTTGTAGATTATCGAGTCCTCAAAAGAAGTAGCATTGCAACTGCTAGAGTCAGGCCGTCAGAACGTTCAAACGCGAAAATTGGGGCTGGATATGCTACGAGAGCTCTCATTGCATCACAACTATGTGTTGCTTCTTGTTCAAGATGGATATTATCTTGAAGCTTTGCGTTATGCTCGGAAGAACAAGGTAAATTTTGATTATGCCTAGAAGTTTTTCGAGTGTGAACTTTAAATCAATAGTTTCTATCATCTTGGTCATGGTTTGGGAAAGAATTAGGTAAATTTAATTAGAGAAGTTTGCACATGTAAATTCTGCATAATGATGACCTGATCCAAATGGCTTAAGCGAATTATGTGAATGAAAATCATGGAATTTCTATTAAGAGCATGCTTTATAAGTAAATAAGTATAAAATAAGCAATTTGTTAACTTATTGTGACAGTGAAGTAAAAGTTAATTTGAAAATATGAAACCTTCTTTATAATTTATCAGAACCTTGGAAACCGATAAGCTTAGCCAAACATGTCCCTTTCGTACACAAAGGATCGTCTGGCATAAGCGGAGGTTGCTGAAGATTAACATGATTGGTAATTTGGTATGGCGGAAGGAAAATGTTAGCGGAATGTGGATTTTCTTGCTGCTTGTATATTGTTCTTGTTCCAATTTTATTTTTTAGGACTTGACGTGTAAACTTGGTTGGGTTTCAGGTCAACACTGTCCGGCCTTCACTGTTTCTTGAAGCGGCTCATGCTTCTAATGATTCACAACACCTAGCTGCTGTTTTGAGATTCTTTTGTGATTTTATTCCCGGCTTTAAGAACACTGCAGATCACCATGCATATTGCCGCATCTTTGCTGACATGAATTCATCGATCGCCACCTGAGATGTCTGGAGCTTTACTATAATTCAGTGCATGAAATATTATAAAGTTACTTGTTCTTCAAGTGCGTATACAAACTTAATGTAACAGATATAGATAATTCTGCACATTTAAAATGTATGTTATGCGACTTTTAACTAATTACTCTATATGTCACTCGTATCATCACTTGGGATGACTTTCAAGGTGTCAATATATACACATCAAAAAGATAAAATTTCAAATATATTGAGATTTGACAGGTATGATATTTCTCAGATGACTTTCATGGTGTCAATACATATAGTAATATTTCAATTATGTTGAGATTTGAATAGATTGGACATAGTTTGGTTCGATTCGATTCTGAAGAGAATTGAATCGAACTAAAATTTTCGATTATTTAATAAATGGAACCATCGGGTTCAAATATAATTATGGAACTGTTCAGGTTCGGTTCTGTTCGATTTCGTATCATAATTTTTTTAACATTTACAGAAACACTACATAAATACAATTAATGATATGTTCATTCGTAGCTTTAATGGGCAGTTGGAGAGGGGCAGTTGGAGAGGGGAAGTTGAATTCGACAGTCGGCGGCTTCGATTTGGACATGTAGATGTGGGTTTTCAATTTATCAAATGATTTGAGTTTAGTGGATCTGTGCTTACCGAATCAAAGTATGAAATTGGAAAGGGAAGAGTTCACAAATCAGGTTTTAAGTTTCACAAATGCTAAAAATCAGGTTTCAAGTTTAAAAAATGCACCACTCGGGTATTTATTTATTAATTAAATATAATATATGAATTAAATATAATAAAGTCATAATTATACAATTAATGAATACAAGTATATAATCATAAGTCACAACTTATTTATTGATCATGTATTATCAAATTAATTGGTCACAAATTAATTCGAGATCATAAATCAAAAATTTTATAGGTTACATTTTATTTTATTGGTCACAGATAAAAAATTATAGATCACAATTTATCAATCAGTCACATATTTTCAAATTTGTTTGTCACAAATTATCGAATTTTAA
>CAIGRF010062115.1:39179-51340 GCA_903798235.1 Fraxinus ornus
CGCTGAACGTCTTTTTAGCTCCTTTGAAGGCAGCAAATTCGTTTTAAGGTATCATCGTGAAGTCGGTGGGCTCGAATTACTTTTTTCTTATCCTGTCAATCATACTGTTACGCTGTGCTCATTACATTAAGGTAATACTGTCGGATTGGTTGATGGAGATACTCCAGGAACAACATACAACTCTAAAATTCTAGTTCAATTGAATACTTTTCCCCATAATGGTAAAAAAGGGTTATGGAAACAACAAAAAGAAATCATAATTTGAGCTATAAGGATGGTGATGGGTTTTCTGAGACTTTTAACATGCTTTATTAATAAAATAAAATGTATTATAATACTATAGAGAATTAATCTATTGAGTATCTGTAATAGTCTATCACTTGGCCTTTACATGGAAATGAGTTACGATTTCTTACATCTTTCATTTAATTTTATATGCAATACATACTATATATATAATATAATTTTTAATCTTAATCACGTTATTATCTTGAACTATTTTTCATTTTCCTCGAATCTATGAATCTTTTGTTGGATTTATTAATTTGTCATGTGGGGATTAAAGTGTTGGGCTTAGGATATATAAATAAAGTGTTTGCCGAATTATATGTGTAAAAGTCGGATCCATTATAGTTGTATTTGACAATTGATCAAATACATATGAAAGTTATAAATAGGGTTATGGTCCTCAATTCATATATGATTCTCATTCTTTGTGTCATTCAATCAACAAAAGAATACAAGAGAAAGAATATTAAAGAGTAATATCCAAAAATCACAATCAAGAATCAAAAATTACAATAAAAGGTCAAGAAGAATGATTGAAATAATTAAATTGAAGAACAAGACAATCAAAATTATAGAGCAAGAAGTCAAAATCAAGATCAAAAGCTCAAGAGTCAATAATCAAGATTTAGGATCAAAAATAAAAAACTGGTATTAAAGAATCATTCCCAAAAAACTAAAGTATGTTCCGCATTATTAATTTTCTTAGTGATTTGACATGGATGGTCTTGACAATAAAGTAATTAGGTTTTCTAGTTTTATAAAGTTTCAGCATCTTTGTGATGCTTTTTTAGTTAAGATGTTTTACTTTAACGTTTAAATATTTAAAATTTTGGAAACGAGACTCATTAACATCTTCAAAATGTTTGTGGATAAAATTGTTTTCTTCTGTTAAATTTCTTTTAATCCAATCAAAGCTCTTGGCATCATTCGGTCGACTTGGTTTTCTGAAAATAAAAACTTGGGACCTTGGAGAAATTTTTCTGATGCGAATCCACGTAACAATTGTAGCTACGAAACCTACGACAAATTAGATCAAACCCAAGAAAACCAATAATTGACGTTTGAAAAACTCGACCCAATAAATTATTGAACCAAAGAACCAAGACAATTGTCAACAATATTTTGACTCGTGATAAAAAAAAATATGAATCTTACTTAAGTCGTTGAACGCCAAGAATTTAATTCTTGATAAATTGGGAATTAATTTGATGAATAACGAGAAGAAAGCAATATGACTCACAATAATATCTCTCAATTTGTGTGTATATGAAACCCATAAAACCTAACTGAAAACGGAATTATATCTAAAAGATATCAAAAAGATACCATAAAAGAGTTTTTAACTAAAATAGAAGTCTAAACAAAATTTGGAGAAAATCCGTCCATAAATTGTACAATGCGGCCGCATAGTGAAACTGCATGCGATTGCATATACCACTTCAATTGCCCTTAATTTGGTTCGGTATGAATGCATGCGGCCGCATGCTTAGGTATGCTATGATGTCGCATAACTTTGCCCCTCGGCTCCCTCGCATGTTGCTTGCACCAAGTTAATCTATCTTGTTTCTTCTTTCAAGTCCAACATGAAACTTATTCATTTGCTTGTTGTGATCGATGTTTCGTCTGTTGTAGCTTGAATGAGCAATTCCATAGCTTCTTTGACATTCTTTGCCCATGATCTCGTCACTGGTCCTTCCTCCACAATCAACGGATTCATGCTCTCGCTAGATCTCGTACCATGGATCTCACCATTCACTCTCTCTTCAAAAGGATTCATCCTCAAATCCCCACCTACATTAAACAAGGTAAAATCAGAAACATTGAAAGTAGCAGAAATGTTATACTTGTTAAGGGTTATATATACCACATCGATAAATGATGTTGACACAGACTAATTAATAAAGATTTTGGACTATTTCTCTTAACAAGGTTGACCTTTTAAGATGGAGCCTCAAATCTTAACATGGTATCAGAGCCCATTATGCTCCAATTAGCGATTCGGTCTCATTAAGACTCTAAAATGAGCACGTGAATTTCAAGATTGGTCTGCTCAAATGACCAACCATCTTACAGGGGAGTGTTAAGGGATATATATACTACATCGATAAATGATGTTGACACACACTAATTAATAAAGATATTGGACTACTCCTCTTAACAAGGTTGACCTTTTAAGATGGAACTCCAAATCTTAACAATACTCACCTAGAAGGTCCAACTTATAGGCATTGTCATTGATCTTTTCTAGCATATGGTCCATTGCCCTTCGAATGAAACTTTGACTTCCTTTAAGCCGGAAAATGTTCATTTCTCATATGCACCCAAACCCAATCTCCTGATTCAAATGTAACGCATTTTCGTCCATTATTTACTTGAGAAGCAAAATACTCGTTTTTCTTCTCAATTTGATACCTTACTTTCTCATGGAGAGATTTTACCAACTCGGCCTTCTTCTTTCCATCTAAGATATCTCTCTCATCAACAAGTAAATGAATTAAATCCAAAGGTGTTGGTGGATTAAAATCATAAACAATTTCAAACGGTATATAAGAAACAGTAGAATGGTTGGCCTTATTATATGCAAATTCTATTAATGGCAAGCAATCCTCCCAACTCTCCAAATCCTTATTGACTATATTGCGCAATAGTTCTATCATAGTCCTATTAACAACTTCAATTTTCCCATCCGTTTGTGGGTGACAAGTTATAGAAAATAATAGTTTAGTTCCTAATTTACCCTGCAAAACCTTTCAAAAATGAATAAGGAACTTAATATCCCTATTCGATACAATACTCCTAGGTACCCTATGTAAGCGCACTACTTAAAGAACAAATTCGTAATATTAGTGGCATCATCAGTTTTATGACATGGAACGAAATGCGCCATCTTACTAAATCTATCTACCACCACAATTATGAGATTTCTTCATTTCCTAGTCTTAGGTAAACCCAACACAAAGTCCATAGACACATCAACATAAAGCTCACTAGGAACGGGTAATGGCATCTACAAATCTTGTGATAAAACCTTAGACTTAGCCTTTTTACAAGTGATGCACATATTACAAACCCGATTAACATTAACCTTCATTTTAGGCCAATAGAAGTGTTCGTTTAACATATCCAAAGTCTTCTTAATCCCAGAGTGACCCATTAAACCGCCATTATGTGCTTCACGTACTAAGATTTCTCTCATTGAACACCCATGTACACATAACTTATTCTCCCGAAACAAATACACATCATGTCTAAAGAATCTATATATAACACATTTATCACATGAATCATATATATATTAGAAAAGTCCGAGTAATTAGTATATATGTCCTTAACATATTCAAATCTTAGCAATTTAGCACCCAAAGAAGTAAGAAGTACATACCTCCTTGACAATGCATCGCCACTACATTTTCTTTACCTTATTTATATCGAATAACATATGAAAATGTCTTGATGAACTCCAACCACCTTGCATGCCTCCTGTTTAGTTTACATTGACCCTTTAAATGCTTTAAAGACTCATGATTGGTGTGAATCACGAACTTCTTTAGCCATATGTAGTGCTGCCATGTCTTCAAAACTCGAACAAATGCATACAACTCATTGTCATATGTAGGATAGTTGAGAGCTGCTCTACTTAGCTTTTCACTAAAGTTTGCTATTGACTTTCGTTCATTCATTAAGACAGCTCCAATAACTTTTCCTGAGACAACACATTCAATCTCAAAAGTATTGTTAAAATTAGGTGGTGATAAAATAGGTGCAGTACACAACCTATCCTTAATAGTACAAAAGTATGTTCTTATTCAACGCCCCAATGAAATCCTACACATTTCTTTAAAATCTCCGTGAGTAGTGTGGAAAGTGTGCTAAAATCTTTGACAAAACGCCTATAAAAGCTAACTAAACCATGAAAAATTCTTACCTCAGTTATGCTTTTAGGCATTGGCCACTCATTGATATCTTTGATTTTCTCCACATCTACTTCAATTTCCTTTGCACTAATAACATAACCAAAAAACAAAAAATAACTTTATTCATGCAAAATGTACACTTTTTAAAGTTAACATAAAGTTGTTCTAGTCTTAAGACCACAAACACCCATCTTAAATGTCATATATGCTCATTTATATTCTTACTATATACTAAGATTTCATCGAAGTAAACTATTACAAATTTACTTATATATGCACGCAAGACATGGTTCATTAATCTCATAAACATGCTAAGTGCATTAGTAAGTTTAAATGGCATGACTAACCACTCGTATAAACCATACTTAGTCATAAAAAGCAGTTTTTTACTTATCCACCTCTCTCATCCTAATTTGTTGATATCCACTTTTAAGATTTATTTTACTAAAGATGCATGATCCTTGTAATTCATCTAACATAATAGTATATGGTGACGATATTTTACCGTTATGTTGATTGCCCGATAGTTTACGCACATCCTCCAAGTCCCATCTTTCTTCGACACAAGTAGCACTGGCACAGCACATGGACTCATACTTTCCCTCACATACCCTTTGCTCATCAATTCTTCCGCTTGCCTTTAAAGTTCATTGATCTCATCGAGATTACTTTGATAAGCCGACCTATTTGGAATGACACTTCCAGGTACAAAGTCAATTGATGCTCAATGCCTCGAATGGGTGGTAGCCCATTAGGAATGTCCTCCGAACACAAGTTTTCGAATTCTTGCTACAAAGAAGTATCCAAACTAGGGAGAGGTGTTCTAGGAGGAATTCCTTATAAACCAACAAGATCATAGGTCAGTTCTCAACTACTGTCATCTAACTCACTCCCTTTTGCAAAGAAACTCTCTTTTGACTTTTCTCTCCTCTCATAAGACTTTTTTTATTTACTCTCTTGTGGGTCTACTCTTTTTTCCTCACAATTAGTCACCTCACTTTTCTTCTCTCTTTCTTGTTGTGAAAAATCAATCCCACTCTCATTTTCTCTCAATCTTTTTTCTTCCTCACTTTTCAATTTAAATTGATCTTCATAAACTTGTGTTGGTGTTAATGACACAAGAGTAATAGACTTTCCATCTTTAGTAAAATTGTGTCTATTTTTATACCCATCATGCATCACCTTCCTATCTTATGTCATGGCTTCCCCAACAAAATATGCCCGACATGCATAAGAACTACATCACACATCACTTCATCATGATACATCCCAATTGAAAAAGTCATTAACACTCGCCTATTCACCTTAACCTATCCATGTTCATTCAACTATTGTAATTTATAAGGCCTATGATATTTTAACATAGTTAATCCCAATTTCTCAACAAGTGTAGTGCTAGCCACATTGGTACAACAAACTTCATCAATAATCATACTACATACCTTGTTGTTGACGTGACATCTCGTACGAAATATGTTCTCCATTTGCTGCTCCAAGTCATTCACTTTGATTTGAGCACTAAGAGCTCGTCGTGCAACCACAGCTCTCCTACTGCATACTCCACTTTCATACCATCACTAGCATCTTCCAATTTCGGCATGTCATCATAATCATCATCACTATCACTCACCACTTCTCCATTGTCTCACAAGATCATCGCTCTTTTGTTTAGACATTGAGAAGCAATGTGTTCCGATCACAAGCATCTAAAGCACTTGATATCCCGACTCCTAGGGGGTTGAGATTTCGCCTTGGGTGTAACTTTACTAACAACTTCCCCTCTTCCCTTCGATAGCTCGTTCTAATTTTTGAAACAACTCAATCACCTTTATTGTTATCCCACTTCAATTTCCAAGAAGAGTTAGGACCCGAAGAACCCGATGGGTATCTAGTTGATTCCTTCCTCTTCAATTGTCTCTCCACTTTCATAGCTACGTGTAGCATGTCTTCCAACTCCACATAATGTTATAGTTCTATCACATTAGCTATCTCCCTATTCAAAACATTCAAAAATCGGGCCATGATGGCCTCCCGATTCTCCTCAACATTCGCTCTAATCATGGCAATATCCATTTCCTTTTGATAATCCTCCACACTCCTAAATCCTTGATAAATGCTTTGTAATTTTTGATAAAGATCCATATAGTAATGATTAGAAACGAACATCTTCCTCATGATAGCCTTGAATTCTTCCCATTTTCAATAGGCCTCTCATAATTCCTCCTCCTGGATGTTGCTATTTGGTCCCACCAAATGATAGCATAATCAGTAAACTTTACGATAGCAAGTTTTACATTTTCTTGTCCGAGTAGTTATGACAATCAAATATAAGTTATATCTTCTTCTCCCACTCCAAATATGCATCTGGATCACTTCTTGCTTTGAATAAAGGAATTGTCATTTTAATATTGCTCATATTTCTATCAACTCCATCTCCAACATAATCTCTAGCCCTCTTATCATGTCTATCTCCTCTATTCTCCATNGGATCACTTCTTGCTTTGAATAAAGGAATTGTCATTTTAATATTGCTCATATTTCTATCAACTCCATCTCCTACATAATCTCTAGCCCTCTTATCATGTCTATCTCCTCTATTCTCCATCCTTCCTATTTCAGTCTCCACCAATTCATCATCATCAATCCCACTACATGCTTCATTTTCACCACCAATATCCGCTCTACGATCTCGCCTTCCTTGTCTTCTTGTGTTAGGAGTTTCTCTAGGTTGTTCCCTACCCAAATTAGCAAGCAAGGTGTCTTGCCTCTCCATCTACGCCTCTTGCCTATCCATTCTATCTCTCATATCACCAAACAACCTTTCAAATCATCATAGCATTTCCTCTGTCATGATGACTTGACTATTCTTCCTGCTCAAAGTAGAATCGTCTCTGCCAGACATCATAAATCTAGAGTAATATTTGCCTCACGTGTGTACACTCGTGTATCACTCAATTTGACTTTTTCTCTATATTAGTCTTACTACTCTACTTTTTTTCACTCAATGCTTCCTTGCAAGTACTTCAAAATATTAATTCGATCTTAATAAAAAATTCAAAGGTTGTGGAGTTCAAACGTAGAATTGAGTAAGGAAATTGATCTAGAATGATTCAAGAATTAGGAATTTGACTTTGAATGGAAACACCAAGAATAAATTTCAAGAAAGTGTTTCTTGAATAGAACTTGACACTTTTTTTACTAAGTGCGCGAGAATTCGACCAAGAGCCCGAAAACTGAAAAGGAATTGATTTGGGCACTAACTTAGAGTACAAACAACTTTTGCAATTTTTTTGTATTTTAATTGGATTGAATGACTTAAAAGATGAAGAACACGAAGAACGAAGATGAAGACTCCAACAAAAACAAACAAGAAATTAAATTATATAACCTTGATTTTTGGATCTTAAACTCTGATACCAATTTATGCGAACCCACGTAACAATTGTAGCTACGGAGCCTACGACAAATTAAATCAAACCCAAGAAAGCCAAAAAATCAACGTTTGAAAAGCTTGACCCAATAAATTATTGAACTAAAGAACCTAGACAATCGACAATAATATATTGACCCCGTGATTACAAAACTTATGAACCTTACTTAAATTGTTAAACGTCACAAGTAGAAGAAAGCAATATGCCTTAGAATAATCTCTCTCAAATTGTGTGTTTTACAATGAATGGAATGAGTCCTATTTATATGGAACTCATAAAACCAGGGTGAAAACGGAATTACACCTAAAAGATATCAAAACACCATAAAAGAGTTTTAACTAAAAGAGAAGTCTAAACAAAATTTGAAAAAAAAAAAAAAAAAAAAAAAAAAACAAGTCCAGAANCCCACTCAACAATTATTATGGGTCCGCCCCTGCGGTCTCATATACCACTTCAATTGCCCTCATTTTGGTTCGGTATGGATTCATGCGGCCGCATGCATAGGTATGATATGCGGTCCCATAACTTTGCCTCTCAACTCACTCACATGTTGCTTGTACAAAGTTGATCCATTTTTTCCTTCTTTCAAACTCAACATGAAACTTGTTTTTTTTACTTGTTGTGATCGATGCTTCGTTCATTGTAGTTTGAACAAGCAATTCCATAGCTTCCTAGACCTTCTTTGCCCGTGATCTCGTCAATGGTCCTTCCTTCACAATCAACGAATCCTTGCTCTCATACCATGGATATCATTATTTTCTCATCAAAGTTGGTAACCTTTTTGAAGTATTAATTTAGTAACAAAATGTGAATGGTGAAGGATGTACAGATTACTTACATTTGGATGAAAAGAGAATTATTTTGTCCAAGACATTTGACAGTATAATCGAGTGTATATTTGGGAAATATACTTGCCTGTATTTGACAAATTTTCGATCTGTGTTTATGATTCCTCACTGATAAATAGTTTGTTGTGGCTCCGTAATCTGCTTCTTTTTCAACAATTATTATTCTCCTAGGAAGCTGTTGTGAAAAATTAACTATCAGCTCATTCAAGCAAATAGAACGTTGAAGTTCTTTTTTGAAAAACGTAAGCAATAACTGTGACTTCGATAAACTTAAAGCAACAGCTGTAATGAAACCATGGAATTACTGTTATTCATTGCTTGAGGAAGAACAAGACTTCAATTTTTCATCATAAACAATTTCAAAGTTTGTTCCTTTCTAGACTAGCTGTAGACTCTACTCATCATTTTGGACCTCCACATCTGAATTTGCAGTTGATAATCAACTATGGATCACCGTATATCAGCATAGATAATAAAAGCACTTTGATGTAGGTACACAAAAGGTTGAAAGGATTCTAAATAGTCACATCAAAATCAGAAAAGTAGAAAGCCTATTCTATTTGGAATTAATGATATTCTCTTACTGGACAACACCAAGTCTAAAATGAGAGAAAATATTTTATTAACATGAGAAACAATCTGAAATTAGTTCACCCTATTTTACATTTTCAGCAACTGTCTTTTGATGCCATGTATATACTAATATGCTACCATTTACTACTTGACTTAGACTAATTTTGAGGTTCATATATACACCCTACCTACAAATCATTTCATTTCTCTCTTCTGTAACCTAGCTGCTAAGGTAGAATTAATTCTATACACTGTCAGTATCGGGGGAAACATAACCACAATCTTCTAAGGTGAACAAAACAAATACTTCTTTCTGGATATAAAAAGGTTTAAAAAATCTTCGAGGAACAACCTAGGACTACATGGAGACCATGCAGATTTTAGATCTGTCGTTCAGGAAACTGTCTGTATTGTCTTCAACGTTGAATCAAAAGTACTCACATGAAATCTCAAAAAAGGACAAAATTCTTAATAAACTGTTTAAGAATCCAAAAGATCTGCAATGATAAAGATAAACCAGGATGCTAAAATAAGATTCTGCATTCTTATTGCTCTGTCTTGTGTTGTTTCACTTAGATTATGAAAATTCACACCTGAAGCTACAAAGAGCAACTCATTATGTGGAATCGCCTATGGTTGCATCATATAAGGAACGACTTTTAGCCACCAAGCGTCAATAATGAAGCACCATCACATTGACAGAACAAAAATATAACTAAATCTAATGCTTAAGATCAAGATGCAAGACTCCTGAAAGTGTTTACTCCCATTTCACCGAGTCCAGTGCAATTTTCTATCAAATGTAACTTGTACAGATTTGTGTACCTTGAAACATGTCTTGTTGGGATATTCAGATCATAATCAATCCAAGGGATAACAGAAGAATGGCAGCAAGAAATAGCACAAGCCAACAATATATAGATGGAAAACCCACGGCATCATTGCATTCACGTGCAAATTCAAAAGTTCATAATAATTGATATTGTATAACACAGGCACACAAAATAATTCTTGCATGTTCCTGCTAAATTGACACATATTCATTCATAACAGAAAATGTATACTGTGCTGATACCTCCTAACATTGAAACAGAACCTATTATAAAAAGTTGGGTGTAATTTCTAAACAAACGAATGAACTTGACTTATATGCACAGAAAGAAACAGAAAGATCACAAAGTTACAAGGACTCATGCACTGCCTAACGCAAGTTTGGAATGAAAAGCAAGAATTCATGGATTCAGACCATTCCCTATTGGTGCCATCATATTATACTCATAGAGGACTAGCAAACTCCGTACTAATGTCTAAAGCAGTAAGATCTAACTGAATATCTTAATAGTTAATACAAACTTATGGAGACGCACTTAGGCCATCTCCAATGTGTGCCAAAACACCATTTTGCACCAAATTTGGTGCAAAGTCACTCCAATGTACACCAAACTTTGCACCATTTTGCACCAAAATGGTTAAGTACAATTTTGCCCTTGGCTTTCACCTTGTAAAAAAAATTGGTTTAAGGATATTTGTGTCCATTTTTGCTATACATTTTTTTAATACAATAAATTATTATTATTATTTTGATCACTTGTAATAAATTTCAATAATAGTTAAGGAATTAATTAAAATAAGAATACTCAAAAAATTTGGGAGAGTAAAAAACACGATTATTTAAAGTTAACATGAAATCAAGGATAAATAGGCTCACATTACATTTCGAAACGCATTAATTAATCGTTTGTGGGATGGATATATGAATTCTAAGAATTAAATTGCAACTTGCACAAAATTTTAATGACATGATTTAATATTTTCTTATTGTGATGTTTCTATTAATTGTACAATATTTTTGAAATTTATTAATGAATTTAATATTTTCACTAATTTAACATAATTATTTATTTAGTAATTTATGTAGTTGTAGAATAAATAAATAAATTGTTAAGAATAAAAAAATGAAGAAAATGATTAAATACTACTCATTTGGTGTAAGTTTTGGTGTAATGTGTTGAAAATGATTTTTAGTTTGGTGCAAAACTTACCTCAAATTTTGGTGCAACGGTGGAGATAGTTCTAGACCAGCAAAAGCTGGAATGTGTTTAAACACAAGTGAAAAGAGTGGTAAGGTCAAGACAATTATTTCAGTAGCACATAGAAGGAAAGTTCAGAATGCAATGCCCGAGCCAAAATTTTAACTCAATGGGGGCAATTTTAACTAATCAAATTGCAGTAGGGCACTTCATAGCCAAATTATTTTTTTGCACAATACATTAGGATCCGTTTAATTGCAAGAGTGAAATTTGGGTGGAAAGAAAATGAATTACACGGAATTGAATTGCCTAGAATTTGTTTTACTGGGAATTGTCAATTAATTGTGTTTCATTGATATAATTTTCCACCTGAAAAATGTTGAAATTTTGGATCTTTTTGTGTTCGTTTGACTTTGTTTTCCATGAAAATTGTCCATTAAAGGGAATATTTTTTTTTTTTACAATTGTCCATATAATTTGTTTTCATTGCAAAAAATAAAAATAAAAATAAATAAATAATAAGTTGGAAAGCATTTTCCCACCAAAGTGGTGGGAAAACCAATTCCTCAAAAACAAGGAAAAGTCAAATCACGTGAGGCTTCATTGGAAAACAAATTCCATGGAATATTTTACCCATCAAACATGGCAAAAAGTGGAAAGTTGGAAAATATATTCCAACTTCCATGGAAAATGGCACCTATCAAATAGGGCCTTAGTGTATTTTAGTACCTCTCTTAAATTTTCAAATCTTAGAAAGCCCCCAGTGTTAGAATGTATAACAAAGAGAGAGAGAAAAAAATGGAGTTGAGCATGTTTCATCGTGCTTAAAAGCAAGCCAAACTTACTACTCCCTTCGTCCCATTTATATAGGTTGGTTTTTTTTTCACATGAATTAAAAAATCTTAATAAATGTTATTGAAAAACATTTTTTGTTAAAAACTTTCCTAATTTACCCTTATTTAATTATCAATAACTAGTAGTAAATTATTATTGGAAATAGTAAATAAATAAAGGTATACTAGTAAACGAACAAAACAAAACAATCTTAATAAAGAAACAAAACTATATAATTGAGAC
>CAIGRF010062223.1:10708-25885 GCA_903798235.1 Fraxinus ornus
AAGTTATTTAAGTTTTAAAATTTACGCATTATGAACTTATTTTTGTTATTCCCGTTATTTCGAACTTGAGTTTATGAAGTTTAAACGATTTTCTTAAGTTAATCAAATGAATTTTGTTGCCAATGAGGTTTACTGTTATAAATGTGATGTTTTAAAAGTAGTTATTTCCGTAAATCTTTTTATTAAAATCACGACTTATGAGGATGACATGGCAATCCGGGTTCACGGAACTCGGGGCGTTACACACCCCATTTTATATTAGTCAAAAGTCAAGATTTCTTATTCAAAGTCAAAGGCTCGACTAGTCAAAGTGAAAGTCAAATAGGGACTTAAATGGAATAAATTATTTTATTGGGCTTATTTCAATTGACAATACTTGAGAGCTTAAGATAGACATCATTTAAAGCTGGAGATGTACTTATCTATTATTGGAAGTTAAATGACTAAATTTTATATCAAATGGAAGATGAGGGACTTCCTTTGCAACTTGTGACTTAGTGATCCACTAACTAGCACTAATGGAACCCATTTTACTCATTTCTACATACACACCGAAGCAGAGAAATGGTGGAAGAAAAAGGAGAAAGAAAGAAGAAAGAGAAGTAAAAGGATAAAAAGGGGGAAAGAATGAAGGAATTATGTGCTAACTTCTTCAAGCTTTAGTTCAATTTCTTCATTTTTCAAGTAAAGAAATAAAATTCTTATGGAATGAAGATGTTAAATTTTCTAGGGTTCTAAGTTGTTAGTTTAATTTTCAGATTAAGTGGAAGGAGTATAATTTTTTTGCACAAGTTGCTTGATTGATAAATTTTCAGTTGAATCAAGGTAAGTAATACCAATTGAGCAGACCCTAGAAATTTTAATTGGATTATTGAGTAAAAATATTTTGTAGAAATGTTACGTTGATAGAATTACTCACATGAAAGCATAAATTTATGGAACAAGATGAAAGTTAAATTGGTTGAGTTGTTGGTTGCTAATTTTCACTAGATTGGAAGGTGTGATTATTTCTACGATTGAGATGAAAGTAAATTTTGATATAGTAAAAATTTGTGAAGGCATTAGAAAGTACACTAGTTCCAATTGATTAAAGGGAATTTATTCAAATATCGAGAAATCAAGTTTTAGTATTCGGTTCTTATATTCAGAACTACTTAGTATGATAATGGTTAAATTTGTTATTTTCTATCATATTTCAGGTGGTGGTGACCAAAGGATTGAAAAAGCTTATCAACTTTCATAGCATGTAGCTTGTCATGAGTGAGTGGAAAAACTTATTTTTCAGAAATAAGTATTTATTAAATTTAAAATAGATTAGAAAATTACTTATTTCTTATAATTAAATTGACATCATGATTTCCAGAATAAAACGGATTTTGTAATTAGTTCTTTTAAAAGTTAAATTCAGTTCAAATAAATCATTTTGTTGGCATGTTCGTTAGTATTACATGTTTCAACGTATCTAATGTTATTTTTAAAACCATCTGCATGTGATTTTACCCGTTCTACACTGGTGTGAATGTGTTTCCACAATGTATGACCAGAATTACAGAGTTGAATAGCTTTGCTATGTATATCGGTATTAACCGATGCATGATTATTGTTATTTTAGGTATCTTTTTGGTGTGATTTTCAAAATACACAGCTTATCAGATTTCAAATTGGAGAATTTTGTTTATTCAATTTGCAGAGTAAAGATTTCAGCTTATAGTATTTTCACTCATATTTACTGATATCAGATTTTTTATACCCGTTATACCTTTTAGTTGTTTATTTAGAAAGAGTTAAGAATTTTTTGATTCCATTATGTTTTAGTCTTAAAAGTATTATCAAATTTTAGACTTTCTTAAAGTTGTAATAACATAACTAAGAGTTTTCAGAAAGTTTACATAAATGGAAAAGTATACTTATTCGTTAAATATCCATTCTATGAGTTACAAATTCATATATTTTGTCACATTTTTCCTTATCAGATAGTAGCTGAGTTGAGCAGTGTTGGTGCCTGTCGATCCACTGAGTTGAGCCAATCATTGTCATTAGCTGTATGACTCATTTTGTCAATTTATATAGTTTATATTTCTTTTGCGATACATATATCTTTTGTCAGAAAAGTTAATTTGTATTTTATATATCCATATCATGGGTTTACCGTATATTTGGTATCTTTAGTGCTTTTGGGGACTTTGTTTTGTAAATAAGAGTAAATGTTGATTTACCAATATTGTATTTTATATAGTTCGTGTTTTGAGGGGCTGATGTACCCTATTTTAAATTACATATACATGTTTGAGGAAATTGATTATTGTTCGGTCATTTTTAGTCCATATTACAAAGGAAACTTTGTCAAAATTTTAAAAAAGTGTGTCAAAGTTAAAGTAGGTCAAAGCTGCATTGGTAGTGGTTCCGACATTGAGCTAGTATCTACCATCAGTGTACGGCATGTATCGGATCCACTAGGATAATTCTGGATAGGTTGTGTCATTATGTGTCCAAAAATGACCTCCGACCTAGAAATAGGTGAGAGAGGGACAAGCTATGAGTGCTGAGCTGTCTCGTTATCAAGCTAATGAAGAGGACTCAGATGGGCCATAAAGGTCTTATGAGCCTAAGATGATAATTACAACCTTCATTTCTCTCATAAGCTCCAGAGCTCCCATGTTCCCAGTCACTTTGTACCTATCCAAAGTAACCATGTATGAGGGAATATGCGACTTAAAAAAGAACGTCATCACTTATAAGCCTCATAATGAGCTTGAGATGAGCATATCAAGTTTTGAAGTGTAGAGCCTTCCATCTAACCCTCTATGAAGCTGTAAAGATATGCTACAATAGGCTCCATCTACAAAGTATTAGAAGTGGGCTAGACCTTAAGAGACAATTCTTGAAAAAATCCTATCTAAAAGGGAATGAAAGGCCCTAACTCAATGCTTCCAAGACATGAGACAGGTAGCCGGAGAAATGCTAAAGAGAAATCTAGCTCGTTTTACCGAAAAAATGGTATACTGCTAAAAGATCTCGAATGCAAAGTCATTTCAACCCCTGAAAGAAAGTCTCCAGATGAACACCCTATTCTGAAGGATGTTTACAATAAAAATCCAACCACCAATAATCAATTGGTAGAAATGATGAGGGATGAAATCGTCAATGAGGAGATGATCGATCACCATATAGGATAGCTAGTTGATTTCCACCCTTTCAAAGATAAAGAGATAGAGGTCCCATCTCCCATTTGGTATACAAAAATTAGACTTAGGTAGGGTATTATACTGCTGCTATCTCAGGCCAGGCATATGCATTCGCCACATTGAACGTGGTGCTAACTGTAGCCTATGATGAACCTGGACCAAGTGGTTATAGGAACCAATGAGCTATTCCTTAAAAAATAATCGCACAAGGAGCAAGAGACAATAGTCTTAGGAGGTCCTATGTAGATACTTGACCCTTTTGTACTTATTATTAATCATATGACCATAATACTAGTGAGTGTAGAGATGGGTACCCTGTGCGGAGCGAAAAAATCTTCGTACACCTAAGAGAGATGATCGCCTCCTATAAGGAAATTCGTCATCGCCAAGACATGTTCAACAACCTAGGTGAGAAGAGGTGAGATGACCTCCTAAAGAAGGCCTCTCTCATCATATAAGGGATGAGAATGTAGAGAGACTTAGAAATGGGCAAAGGCTAAGAAAAGTCCCCCAGACGGATGTAGATAATGCATCAATCAAAAAATTGATACCATCTTTAGAGGTTCTTATGTTAGAGTGGATTTAAGGAATGTACAAAGAAACTATGCAAGAGAGGTCAATTATCTCCCAATAACCAGTTACGTAGTAAACAATCGTTCCATGGAGTGAATGGTTGAGCCCATCACCTTCTCTTAGGTAGATATGGTAGGATTACACTATTCCCATTGTGATGCCCTAGTGGTAAGGGTGATCATAGCATGTATTAGGTTGAAGACTTGAAGTGCATGCTGATAGACAATGGGAGCTTCATTAGCATCATTTTCGGAGCCACTTATGATAAGATACTAGGCATCATGAGCTAACTCCCGTCACTTACCCTGCTATATTGGTTTACTGGTGATAGCATCATCCTAAATGGAAAGATCACCGTTGCGATAGAATGGAATTGCAATGGTTAGAGATGACAAATGGGGATTAGTAAATGTTACTTGAATTTCTCGAAAAAGGTAGCACCGTGATATCAACATGGTATTGGTTGACATCAAAATGATCGATGTCCCTAGAGAAGAGCAGACCACTGAACAAAAGAAAACTTTGAGATGATGATGTCGCTAAAGATGAGAGGTCCCTTGAAGAAGGTGAATTGGACCCTCATATCACTGAGTGCAATTCACAAACAGCTCCAATGGAAAAAATGGAGAGCTTTCCAGTAAAACCTCAAGATCCCACCATGTTTTGCTTATTTTATTGAGTGATCCGAAGAAAACTGACTCATTTGCTAATGAATTACGAAAACAAATTTGAGATAACTGATCTTTGTATTGAGCAAAATGGAGATGGTATTTTCATTTCACAACAAAATTATGCTAGTAATATTTTAAAGAAATTCAATATACATAATTGAAATTAGTGCATGCTTCATTACAACTAACATCAAAAATTGTCTTAAGAAGATGTTGATCAGCCTAGAAACGAGAAGGAATATATGTGTCTTCTTGAGAGTTTATTACTCTGGATTCGATGTTTGAAGCAAATCTGCTTTCTAGGTTTATGGAAAAACTTTGTCAAATGCATTTTTTAGCTACAAAGAGAGTCATCGGGTATATTAAATGCCAAATCATTGTGATTAAATCGAAGGAAGAGTGTTCACGAAAATACCTTTCGAATTAAAACTAATGCAAGTGTACGACTCGTTAACAAGTGATAAAGTAAATCTTGAGTCCAAGTATCACCCACATAGATTGATTTAGTTCAATTTTAATTATCGCATGTAACGCCCCAAAATTTCACAAACAATGGAGTGTTACACAAATTCAATTTTTTGCGGAACGATAAAATAATATTCTTTAATAAAAATATAACTAGAATATCCATAAATTTAAATTAAACATGAAAACATAACCATAAATTAAATAATTGTTTTAGAACAAATAAAAGTGACTAATAATTTAGAGCGAAAAAAATGAACTTAATATTATCTATTTGATCACCATTGGCAGTCCGCTGCACCATCCCGACAAAGCTCCAATTAACTCGAACTAGCCTGTAAAATTTTGTAAAAGTGAGTATTTTTAAAAGCACCCAATAAGATACGTGCAGTTTTCATAGACAATTATATACAATAAAATAATACTTCATACCACTCTTCTTTTATGAAGTATATCGGTGACCAAACGACACACTCATCTTAGGTCATCTTAAATTCCATAGGATTTCTTATCTCTTAATAAAGAACCTGAAGGTCCATGGTAATTCATGCATAAATTACTGAACATAAAAGAATAAGGAAGCAAATCACTTGTACAAAAGTATCTTACCTTTATTGATCAAACGAGCTTTTGATAATAAAAAATGTACTTAGAATTTATAGCTGCTTTATATGAAAGCCGCTCTGTAAAATTCTGTGGTAGTGAAATTATGGGACATTGACACACTATTTATACTTGAAAATAGTAGTTGAGTCATAATATAATTGTGATAAAAAAATCATGTTTATCCAATGGAATAAGAATTTGTTATAACGAGATTGGTTGGAACTAGAATTTTTGATAGGTCAAATCATCTTAAAGATAAACATGGCTAATATTATATAATATTATCTTGCCAAAATATACAATACACATTCACAACAAAGATGAAATGATGATACAATATTATATTATTTTCCTTTTACTAATTACCTTATAAGATACATTTTTACAAAATAAAATAATATATTAATCATACTTCTTTGAACTGAAATAACTTGGGATAAAAGAATTTTGATATGATTAACTTTTCAAAACATTAATATAAACTTGATTATGTAATTAAATATTATTTTCCTTTTACTAATTACCTTAAAAGGTACCTTTTTACAAAATAAAATAATAAATATTAATCGTGCTTCTTTGAATTAGAATAACTTGGGTTTAACTCATGTGCACTTATATTAATTTCTCGAGCTCAATCAACGTTATTTAATGCGGGCTACAAAATTAGCCCAATGTTGATATACTTTTTGTCACTTTATCAAAACCAAATATTTGACCCAAAAACATAGAATTTAAAATATGCTTTATTTTAATCTCTCAACTTTCAAAGTAATAAAATATAATATATATAGAACAAATAACTAAATTTTATTCTAATTTGTTTTTTTTGGGGTGCTACATCGCGACCTTAACTGAAACACATATAATATGGTGTGTTTGTTTGTGACAAAATTATGACTAAAATAATCTATTTATGCAATTAGGAGTAAATTAACTAAACGAAATGCAAATTGACGTGTTTAATAAATGACAAATGCACTAAGATCCCAAATTTTCATGCAATAATCATTGTTAACTTTAGTTCTACACTTTCACAAAACGATTGAATTTTGACGAATCAATGTTCCTATTTTATTTAACAATCTCTATCGAGTAATGTTAAACATACTCTCATATATGACCAACCTATTTTCTATGATTGATGCGAATATACAAGAATACATGAATTTTTATGAATACTTGAAGATTCACATAGAGCATAATGGTATATTTCTATACCCTATCAGACCCTATGACAATTTACACCATGTCGAACATATTTCCTTCTTTCGAATGCAAAAAATAATTCCCCTAAATTATACAATTATCGTCCACAATAATCGTTGAGAAAAGATTATCATGTAAATCATTCAATCCAAAAATGTGTTTTCAATGTCAAATATGTAAAACTAAGTATTAGAAATTCATATTACAAGGTTAATCGTTCTCCTAACACAAATAAATCTAGCCAACATGTTATGAAAAGAAAGCAAAAGATATAAAGGTTGTTCATCACCTAGAAATTCTTGAATTCAATCTTCAACTTCTTGGACTTGATCTTGATTTTTTCTTTACCTCCTTTCGCATTTCATCCTCTATACCCTAATTATGTTTTGAGAGTTGATATTTATAATCTATCTAAAGAGTACCAGAAGATCTCCAAAAATCTTGTATATTATGGCCCAAATAAAAACTTCTAAAGGAAACAGAATTTTCTAGACAAATTTGAGTGGGCGGCGCCCAATAAAAACTTCTCGAATTTTCCTTTTAGCCATCTTCTACATTCTTTCTTTCATCTTGGTCCTCCACATTAAATTACTTCGATTTCAGTACTTCAACTTTTACTTAAATGCATATCAGTCCCCAAACTTCCATCCATTGGCCAATTGATATTTTTTTTCCAACTGCTTAGAGATGGGTCCAAAACTGAAATAAGATAAAATTAACACAAGTTAAGTAAAATGTAATATTGAAACGATACAAAAGCTTAGTAATATGGCCCGCATAAGTCCACAACAATGCACTCATCAAAGAGTAAGTTCAAATTTGGTAAGATATTTAGATAGTGATTGGGTTGGTCTTGTTGATTACATGAAGACCATTTATGGTTATTTATTCATACTTGGACCTGGAGCATTTTATTGGAATTAAAAGATGCAAGAAATCGTGATACAATCAACAACAGAGGTAGAATATATTGCTATATCATGAGCAATGAATCAGGCAAGCTAATGGAGGAAAATCTTAAAGTGTTGATTAGGATCTCATATACATGTGTGTTGGGCGCTAATTGATGGAGCAGAGGGGATAGGTGGAAGGCCCTAAAATAATGGATGTAGGCACATTAAGTAACCACTTTTATCAAGGAGCACCAATCCTTTTACAATGTTGAGCTTTTCAAGACCTCAACACGACCCACAATTCAAAGAGAGTTTATAAGTAAAATCTTCTCTTCTTAACGAATAATATAATCAAGGTTGAGAATACGAAGAGAAGAAAGTAAAACACTTCAATAGATAGTAATGAATATAGCTCAAGTGTTGGATTTGAAAAACTTTGATAAAATTGATTTTCTAAATTTAGAATGATCAAATGTTTTTCAAATATAAATCAGTTTATAAGGATGAGTAAATAATAAAGATAAAGGATTTATCTCAATAAATGCTCACTTATTGCTCTTAGAATTATTCACATTAAATGCAAAGTGAGTTGGTATTTATAGGAGCAAAACAGTCAAAACTCTGGGAAATCGGACGCACCGTACCGAGCGTCCACTACTGTACCGAACAGTCAACTAGCCGTTGTGTCAGAAAATCAGAACGGTTGAGTTTTTGACCGTTGGGGCTAAAACTACCATACCAGACTCTGGTACGACAATTTTATGTCGAAATGTCCTCATTTTAATTTTTAACAAATGCAAGTCCTCGAGGGACGTTTTAAAAATATTTTTCAAGGTATTTTTTATATTTCAAAATTACGTTTCTTGATTCTTACCTTTAAAAAGTAATTTACGAGTAGAACGTTTTTATCGTGATCATAACATCAAAACTTGAGCTCCTCTCGATTCATTGCCAAATATTGAAATGCTTTACCTTTACATATGATTGTACAATGTCTAATCGTCTTGATTTTGTTGTTCTTTTGACTTGTATCTTGATTTGCGTCTTTTGAGAATCATTAATTTCCAATTTGATAGTCCCATGGAAATCTCTATCGTCTTGAATCTTCATGTCATCAATTCTATTTGTTTTCAATAAACGCTAAAGACATTTGAAATCAATTGCTAGCGATAAATGCAATTTTATTTGTGATAATCAAAACGAGTCGTCAACCATAAGTCAACACATGGTAGTTCAGTTCTTCCTTTCACAAGCACCATTCTGCTGGGGGAGAATAAAGAATTGTCAAGTGATGTTGTATTCCCATATCTTCATAGAACTTATCAAAATGGCTGTAGAAATACTCTATTCCATTGTCTGATCTTATAGCTTTAATTCTGCAATTGCTCTCATTTTCCACCAGGTTTTCAAACCTTTGAAATACACAACAACTTCAGACTTCAATCTCAGAAAATATACCCAACACATTCTTGTCAAGTCATCAATAAAAAGCACAAAGTACTTACTGCCATTTAGTGTAGGTGTTCTTATTGGATCACATACATCGGAGTGAATTAGTTGCAGCTTATTTGAGGCCCTTCTTGACAGATTTTTAGGAAATGACAACCTAGTTTGCTTTCCCAATTGATAGATTTCACACAAACATCCATCATCTTTGTTGATTTTAGGCAAACTTTCAACAAGCTTCAATTCATGCATTTGTTTCAGAGATGTGTAATTAACATGTCCAAACCGTTTATGCCATAAATAAGGTTCCATTACAGTGCCTGCAAGTGCCCAATCATTCTCATTTTTCCATTCTAAAGGGAAGCTCCTATATCTCATTCCAATTGTCATCACTTCTTGATTTTGTGAATCAAATATAGTGCAACCTTTATCCTTAAAGATTAGTGTATAATCTTTCTCAATTAATGGACCAACACTAATCATGTTTTGATCTATATTAGGCACATATAGAACTTCAGAAATATACTTGATACCTGAAGAAGTTTGCATAGAGATTTCACCAATACCTTTAACTTCCACAAATTATCCATTCCCAACTTTAACCTTTGATCTGTAGCCCTCATCTAGCTTTACAAAAATACTGAGATTGGAGGTCATATGGTGAGTACATCCATTGTCCAACAACCAGGTTTCATCATTGTTGCAAGTCTTCACATTCATGGCTGTAAATAGATGCTCCTCTTGCTGGTTAATTTCTGCAGCCTGAGCCTGCTGTGAATCTTGCTTCTCTTTCTGATTTTTGCGAACTTTTTGAACATGTCCAAACTGCTTACATGTTCTACGTTGGACTTCTAGCCTGTACTAGCACCATTTGGGAGAATAGCCAGTTTTCTTGCAATGAGGACATGGAGGATAACTTTCATTTTTGCTTGCAATTCGGTTGCCTTCAACCTTCTTCTTTTCAGGCTGTTGCTTTTTCACTCCAAAGCTTGTTTGAGCTTTATATTTTCCCTTGGCAAATAGGGCTCCTTCAACTTGTTCTTCCTGCCTAAACAACCTCCTTTGCTCAATAGCTTGCAAGGCATTTATAAGTTCTAATAAGGTTATGGTAGACAGATCTCTGGAATTTTCAAGTGAGAAGATTTTTCCCTCAAATTTCTCAGGCAAACTAATTAGAACCTTTTCTACCACACGTTTATCAGGCAGTTTATCCCCCTAACAATCTTATTTTGTTCACTACTTTCATCAGCCTATCGGAAAAGTCCTTCACAGACTCAGCGTCCTTCATCTTCAATGTCTCATACTCCCTTCTAAGATTGAGAACTTGCATTTGTCTTGTTCTTGCATTGCCCCTAAACTCCTCTAGCAACCTGTCCCAAGCCTCCTTTGTTGTTTCACATGTAATGATCCTGGTAAAGAGCTAATTGGATACGAGATAAGGCCTTGAACTTCTTTGCAACCTCCTCACTATGTTGCTTCAATTGAGCTATAGTTGGATTTTCTCTAAGTGGTGGCGGCTCTGCTCCAGATTCTGTGATTTCCCACAGGTCATAGGCTTTTCGATTAGCCTTCATTTTTGCAGCCCAAAAATCGTAGTTCACACTTGTAAACACTGAAGGTAAGGGAGTTGAAAAACTGCCTGAAGCCATCTTCTTGCTGATATGGTGGAAGGTTTTTTGGTGAAAGATTTCCTCACTTGTTTTCTCGAAGAAATTCTGTTTCACTACCTTTTCTTCTTCCTCAAAGATCAGCTTTTGGGCTCTGATACGACTGATGATTTTTTAAGCAAACAAGAGGAGAGAAAAACAGAGTTTTTTTCATCATAATGCTACTACACGGCTGAATGTATATATGCCATACTTGGATACAATTCAAAAATATTTTTACCAACAACTATCTTACCTACTACCGGTAAACCATACTTGACAATGCACTAACTTGTAGTAGGTCCAAACTAGCCTAACTTTACATCATTACATAAGTTAGACTTCAACCAAAATCATGTGACTAATGGTAACCAAAAATATTTGTTAAGTGACAACAAAAGTGTCACACACACAGCTGCCTCCAGCAATTGGGCACCTTAGACTCCCGTGGCTATTGCTATGATTTGAAGGTGGAGTGATAGAGGTGACAAAGGGATCTATGGTTGTGATGAAAGGGCCAAAAGCTACAGGTAATATTTACAAATTGCTAGGTACTACGTCTATTGGTGGGTTAACTAACAGTATGGTCTTGTTGCATATGAGGTTGGGTCATATATGTGAACGGGGGATGATCGAGCTTCCTAAGATAAATCTGTTTAAAGGATTACAATCATATAGGCTTAACTTTTGCAAGTTTTGTGTTCTAGGCGACTATCACAAAGTGCAATTTAAGACAGATATACACAAGATAAAGGGTATACTTGACTACATTCATTCAGATGGTTGGGGACTAGTGAAGTAGTCATCACGGGATGGACATGTATACTTTGTGACTTTTATCGATGATTTCTACAGGATTCTTTGGGTGTACTTCATTCGATTTGAGAAGTTTAAGGCGTGGAAAATTAATGTGAAAAAAAAAACAAGGAGAAAGGTAAAGTGTCTGAGATCAAACAATGGGACTGAGTACACATTCGAATTTTTTGGAATTTTGTGAGCAGTATGGGATTAAAAGACACTTCACAGAAGTCATGCAATTGCACTGGAAAGGGAATATTGCAGAGGCATAACAGGATATATTGCATCTACCTGATGATCTGACAGGGAAGAAAAACTGGTACCTATTAGAAACACAGTCGATAATCCATAAATTCGGTTTCAGAATATTTTGCAGGCTAGAAGTTGGGAAGAACCAAAGAAAGGGAGATAAATTTAATAATGTCGAGGTTGAATGGTGTATGGATGACTGTTCGGTTGATGACCTCATGTCATTTATTAATTGAGATTTTAAGGGTTCTAGAACTTAATATAAATAAAAAGAAGGAAAAAGGAAAGACCATGAAGCAACCTCCATCAAATTGCAATAGTATTGCAAACAGAAACCCTTCTTTAAGATATGTTTTTATATATAAATAAGGATTCTAAATAGACTGATTTGACAGGCCGCCAACCTATGGTTCAAGTAAAAGTAAAACTATCTGTGTGACCCTGGTAGTACAACAAAGGTGTTGGACTATGAAGATGTAGGGTTGCACCATTTGACTACTGTGATTTAGACCCTGAATTGATAGAAATAATTTATGGGTGAGTTTGAATTTTTCTTTGAGTATTGTTGGGTGAAATTCCTTTAAGCGTACGAAATCCTTGACAAGTAATAAAATGTGTAATATTTTTATTTCTACATTTTTGTAAATATTAACTAAAATTTTAATAAACTATATATGAAAACAAGGTGTTGGAATTTCTAAATTGTCCTATTTTCAATTCTCGACCTATATTATCTAGAGTAATTTATGTATACTTGACAATCGATAATCCTATTATATTCAACTATCTTTCCCCGAGGTAAGTCAAACATATTGTGAGCATGACCCGATGATATTTTATCTTGAAATCATATGTGAAATAATTCGTTTAATTACATGATTACCTATATGATAGAATTCCTAACATCTATTAATCCTTATGTTGACATTGCAATTTTCTAGAACCTGCCGGGAACCTAACAAGAGACTAATTACCTAGATGGTGATCAAGCGCATTCAAGTATTTTAACGAAGCATTTAAAATCAATCAAAAACACGAATTCAATAAATAAATGGTCTTTGAATTTAAAATAATATGTTTTTCATTCCAACACAATGGAGTTTTAGCATAGCATGATCATAGTAAAATTGCTACAAGAATTCATCACCCGGAACTTATGAATACAAGAGAAAGATTAGGACTCTATTTCTTGTTTTGGATCTTCAATTCCAAGTTTTGAACCCTCAAGTTCTTGATGTTAATTGTGTTCCTAGACTTGTTCTACACCTCAAAGTACATTGAATGTCGAAATTGAAGGCTCTGAATAAGTTAAATCGCAACCAAAATAGCTTTCAAAGATTGCACTAAGTCATAAAAGGAAACAGTATTCTCCCCCGATAATTGCACCATGCGATCGCTGGTGCATCACCTTGCGATCGCATGGAGATTTTACTTTGCTCTTGACTTTTCCTCAAATCGCAACGCCTCTTTCCGTTGGAGTGCATTTTTCAGTCCACCATTCATCTTTCGTCCATTGTAATTGCAATCAAGCCTTTGATAATCCAAATCATGTCTAATTAATCCTGAGTCTCCGCATTATATATATATATTCCATTATTTTAGCCTGGTTTTGGTTCCATTTCTACAAAATCGCTTCCAACAATTGAGTTTTATCTAACAAACAATATATACACGAGATTTATTGTTATTAAGTGCTGGAGTTGGGATCTTTAAGCATAAAAAAAGTAGGGTTCTTTTTCCGAATCCTAATGGCAATAACCATATATAGTTATTTCGTCTTATGTGCTTGTCGCTAAAAAAAATAGAAAAGGAGCCATAGGGTTTGCACGTGTATATATATATAATTTATCCTCCATAGTGATTACGAGGTTTTTGGAGATCTAATGCCATGGAAATAATTTAATTTCAATCTTTTCAATTGTATTTGAAGTATCGGAAAAAATTCCGGTCTCTGGATTATATGTAAATACTGGTAAAACACTTTTAGAACATGAAGAGTACACGCGAACTGCACTTGGATTACTAGTGTTTAACAAAAGTTACATTCATGGATGCACAATAATGAAGAACAACAAAAACAATTGTTGTGGGAGAATGAATACCCATCTTCCCTTATAGTGAAAGCGCATTTTGGGGGCACCCCTTAGGTAATTTTTATTACGATGACAGAAGAAGATAGGGAAATAGTGAAACTTAAAACATTGAAGACGTGTATATGGATTATGGATAAACTGTTGGAAACATGGAGATGAAAAAACTTTTAAGAGAGGAAAGGATAAATTCTAGAGAATATTCAACTTTTATTTCTTGAATTGGTTTATTCCAAAATGCTAGAATATTCAGAAGCCTTTTATGGACTTCACTAAGCTTGTAACTACTATAGTACATGTATTCATCATTATTACATTCTTCGTCCTAAAATGATTCATTAATATATCAACTAGAACATGAATCCATTAATTAGAATACTTATATCACAACAATGCATGAATTAACTTAATTTATAATTCAAGTTTATATTTCTAACACTCCCCCTTAAACTTGATTTATGGTGACTTTGAGCAAACTTCCAAACTTCTACAAATGCATCAATCTTTAATAGTTGCAATCTAATCTTGAGACTTCACAAACTTTAACTCTACATATTGCTTGTCAACACAGTATCAAACAAAATGATACTTTATGTCGATGTGCTTGTTTCGATCATGAAAAAGGGGATTTTTAGCCAACGATAATGTTGACTTATTATCAATAAAAATCTTTTCTTGGACCCCTTGTTGCAAATGAACTTAATTTAATAAACTTTAAGCTAAATTGCTTGACAAATGCAAGATGCAACAACTACAACATATTAAGTCATTTATAGTTTGCGAAAAATGCTATCTATCATGTTCTATAGCATTTTTCGAAATGTTATCGTAGGTGGTGTTATTAAAAGTCATCTATCTATTATAACGTTTTATAAATGTTATTATAAAATGCTACAAAAAACTTTTACATAGCATTTTATTATCGTAATGGTTCGAGTATTTATAGCATTTTTTTCGTGCAATCTTTTTTAATTTGATAGCATTTCTTTTTTGCTATAATTTTGACTTTAATAACATTCTTTAATCGTCGTGATTATATTTTCAATAGCATTCTTTTGCCATCATAACTTTTTAATATTTATAGCATTTATTGAATATAATGATTATTTTTTATGGCATTTTTTTAATTATAATGTATACATATTACATAGCATTCCTATTTCCTTTATTATCAAATGTAAATATTCAATACAATGATGTTTTGGACTAAAAATATGAACAACAGTAACCAAACCAATAATAAATTCCAAACAACCATTAATATTGTTTTGTAGAAATTTATAAATGTAGCTGTTTAATAGAGAAATCTAATTACTTTATGTCTCACACCAAATACTAATAGAATATAT
>CAIGRF010062259.1:0-10119 GCA_903798235.1 Fraxinus ornus
TTCTTCAAATGGTATATGAATGGCAAGAGGACTAATTCGAGCAGTGGAGGTGTGGTGGGATTCAATTTTCTCAATTGGATGCCACATATTTTGAAAAGGAGTGAGGATGAGATTATTGGTCATGCTGGGCTTGATTCAGATGTATTCCTGCGAATTTTTACTCTTGGGCATTTGTAAATTTTCAATTTTCTTCTTAGTTATTTGTTTTACAATGGGCAATTCTAACTCGAGTAGAATTTATCTTGAAAATTATTTTATAATTCTTTCAGAAATCACTCTTTTAGGTTAGCTTAGCCATTTCCTTCTATTATGACAGCTTGAAAATATTTGGACTGATAGCCATTGTGGCACTTGTGGTTCTTATTCCAGTGAGGAGCTTTAGACTTTGGGAGTCCTGGCTAGGTATGTATGTATGTATGTATGTATGTATGTATGTATGTATATATAATTAAAAAATAATATTTGATTTTTGTAATTATCAATTTAAAATTATCAAATATTATTTAATTAAAGAAATAATAATAACAACCAAAAATGAATTAAACAAAATGATATTTAAAAATAAAATATATAATAAATCTATTTTTTTATATTCGAAAATTTAAATTATTTATAAAATGAAAACATAACGTGGGCCGGCCCAAAAGCCGGATCGGCTGTTAAAAGTCCACCGACTGTTAACCGACCAGCTTTTAAAAGTCGGTCAGTTAAAAGCCCGGTCATTTAAAAGCCCATCGGCTGTTAATCGAATGGCTTTTAAAAGTCGGTCGGGTAAAAGCCGGTAAGTTAAAAGCATGTCGGCTCTTAACTGACCTTACTTTTAAAAGCCAGTCGGTTAAGTCGATCTGCTGTTAACAGTTGGTCGGTTAACAGCAGACCGACTGTTAACACCGTAGAGAACCGCCCACCTCCGAAAATGGCCATTTTCGACGATGGGAAGCTCCTAAAATCTCCCATTTCCACGTATAAACTCCAAATTTCTCCACAATCACTAACACTCAAGCAAATATATATATCAACAAATAAACTAAAAAATTGTAAATAAACATTTCTTCAATGAAGAGAACTCTTTTATCTTATTGGAAGTTTTTTCTTCCACTCTTCCCCCCTTCCCTTCCCTATCCCCCTTCTTAAAAGGAATGATAGACAAATTGTTATTTCTTTTTTCTTTTTCGTTTAAAAGGTGGCTTAATTGATTATATTAAAAGGTAATTAGGATAATTTTGGACTTTAGGATATAAATTTTTGAAAGTTTTAATATTATTGATGGAGACCGTTAGATTGGTATAGATTTAAGGGTTCAGATTTTTTGTCAAAGTTATATGTCAAAAATATTGCTAGGAAGAACGCTCCCCCAAAGAAAAAACCATTGACTCATGGTTTGATTCTCTTGAAATCAAAACCAAATGGAATCATGCCCAACGTTACTGAGTATTGGTATGAACTTTGTTTTCCAACTTACATGTCACCTAATTCGCTTTGTTTTGTCATTGAATACAGAAGTGGTACTTCTTAATACATTGTTTACCATAGTCAGTAAGGGTGTGGATTACTTTACACTGCAGTGTCTCGTTCTTGAATAAGTTGTAGCAACCAACTCTTTACAATGCCGACCCTAATTATAGCGGGGTAGGTGATTGCCTAAGCCTATGCTTTGGCAAGGGGCCCGAAAATATTATAATTATAAATAATAAAAATTTTAATAATAGAGTAGGAAAAATATAACAAAATGAGGATATGTCTATTGGTACTACAATTAGTAACTTAAAAACACTTATTTTATTTTTTCCAAAATATATAAAGAAATGATATTTAAATCTGAAAAGATTACTCCTAGAAAAATGGTTGCTCAAATGAAAGTTGAGACTACATTTCAAGTAAATCAATTAATTAATAAATTTTAGTTAATTCTGTTGACTTGCTCTAGTCTACATTCTCCCACAACCAGCAGACAATATATAAGCTCATTTATGCTTCAACACCTCTTTGATCAGTTTCGACTGTTGTCTCCACTCCAACCTTTTTCTTTTCCGCCCTCGTGAACATCGTTAATTGAAGGTTTTGATTGAGTCTCTCTTACTAGTTGCAGAATTGTTTGTTTCCGTTCTTCACACAGACATTCTCCTATATCATTTGAAAGAATTTGTTTTATATAGAGGTTATTTAATTACATTTGGTACGCAAATATTATTTAATTAAAGAAATAATAATAAAAACAAAAAATGAATTAAACAAAATGATATTTAAAAATTAAATATTGAATAAATTTGTTTTTTTATATTCGAAAAATTACATTATTTATAAAATTAAAACATAACGTGGGCTGGCGTAAAAGCCGGACCGGTTAAAGCCTGTCAACTGTTCCCGTCAATTAAAAGCCCGTCGGCTGTTAATGGGCTGACTTTTAAAAGTCGGTCGAGTAAATGCCAGTAAGTTAAAAGCCTGTCGGTTGTTAATTGACCTTACTTTTAAAAGCCAGTCGGTTAAGCCGATCGGCTATTAACGCCGTAGAGGGTTGCCCGCCTCCAAAAATGGCCATTTCCGGCGATGGGGAGCTCCAAAAATCTCCAATTTCCACGTATAAACTCCAAATATCTCCACAGTCACTAACACTCAAGCAAATATACTTATATATCAACAAATAAACTAAAGAATTGTAAATAAACATTCGAATTTTTAATGTGAAAAACCTGATTTTAAACCAAATTCTAACCTTCTATTTGGGCCAGTGAGAGGCGTTAGGTGTGGCGGCGGTCGATTGCGGTATGGGCATCGATTTTGCCGTGGTTTTTCTATCTATGGTAGAAGAGATAATATTACATTGACTATCTAATCATTCTTGATTAGGTAGCATATCCGATAAGGCTGGTGAATCGGGTTGTTTTGATTCATCATCATCTTTATCAAATGTGTATCGAGGTTTTGGAATTCTAAAATTGAAATCAACACCTTTGAGTTTTTCAGAAGTAGTTGAAAACCTTGAAATTCGTAAAGGAGTTTCAGATCTATGACTAGATCTAGAGGAATTGGACCTTCAAAGACCTTTTGATGTAGATCATCTTGACATGTCCATTAAAAAATGAAATAATTTGATTAGAAGTTGTATGAATAGGAGTAGGGATTGGGTTTTGAGCATTTTCAAAATCTCATTCTAATCCTCTAGATTGAAGATTCCAAGTTATCCTTTAGAAATCATGGTATTTGAATGAAGAGGGTTGACCTCCACAAGAAGGCTTTATTGTCTTGGAGAAGAGCGAATAGCTTGAATATTGAGTTTATTTTCATAAACTTATAATATATTCTATATATTTTAGCAAATGATTTTCAACGATCATCAATATCGAAGTTTTTCTTTTTAATATGAAGATTTAGAGCATTAAGAATAGCTCCATCATTGAGACAAATTGTAAAGGTTGGAAAACAATTTGAAAAAATAGGACCACTTTATAAATTTGATTCTAAAACAGAAAGTAATGAATGTTCAAATTTGAGAAGTCTCTTATCTTCGAGAGTTAAGAGAATATGAATATCTAAACTAAGTCTAAACAATGGTTTAATAGCAATTTAAATTAATCCCACATGAAGATATTTGAGTTTTCTTCTATAGGTTTTAATATCATCTTTTGAAAATAAATTTATTTGAGATGATTCATTTTTGAAAGTAATAGTTCGCTCAAAAGTTTTGATAACATGATCTTGAGTGAAATCATGCTTTCCTATTTCATATATAGAGCTTTTGTTTACCTTTGGAATAGTCCAGTTATGTAATTTTTGTTTAATTTTTGCAAATTGAAATTCATGAGAATTGAATGAATATATTGATATAGATGCATGATCTTCATCTATTTCTTCTTGCAAAAGTTTTGAAAACATAATCTTGAGTGAAATCAAACTTTCCTATTTCATAGATAGAACTTTTGTCTACCTTTGGAATAGTCCAATTATGTAACTTTTGTTCAATTTTTGTAAATTGAGATTCATGATAATTGAATGAATCTATTGTTATAGATGCATGATTTTGATCTATTTTTTCTTCATCTTGAAAAGTGTTTGAAAGATTTTCAGTTCTATTACTAGAATAATCAGATCTCTTGGTGAAGGTACTATCATTGAATCTAGGAATGCTACATTTTTTGAAAATTTCTTTCCATGCAAAGACAAGAAAAAAATAAATTCAAATAAACGAACTTATGATATTTCGAGTAGTACTCCTCGATGAAGAACCTAGGCACAGTAAACAGGCCAGAACATCTACATCCTTTGGTCCAGAATTTGTAACATATATGGTAGAAAACGATCCTAAGACAATTTAATTAGGCAATATCTACTTTAGAAGCATCGTATTGAAAAGAAGCTATCAATAGTGAGATAGAATCCATTATGCAAAATCACACTTGGCAATTAGTTTATCTCCCACTTGAAAATAAGCATTTTGACTCTAAATGGATTTTAAAGAAGAAATTAAAATATGATGGATCTATTGATAAATATAACGTCAGGTTACTTTTGAAAGGATATAAATAAAAGGAAGGCCTTGATTTTTTTCGATACATAATCACTAGTGAAAAATTTACTTCGGTTACAGTTCTAATTGTAATTGATGCATTATATAATCTTGAGATCCATCAAATGGACTTTAAAATAGGATTTTTGAATGGTGAGTTAGAAGAAAAAATATATCTGAAACAACTAGAAGGGTTTATTGTCCCTAGACAAGATAAAGTGTGTCAACTCATTAAGTCCCTGTATGGGTTAAAGCAAGTGCCAAAACAATAGATCTAGAAATTTGACAAAACAACATTATCCAATGGTTTTAAAATTAATAAGTGTGATAAATGTGAAAATATAAAAACCTTGCCTAAAGCCTATGTAATTGTAAGTCTATAGGTTGACGACATATTGTTTCAGGGCAGTGATCATGGTATTATCATGAATACTAAGAAAATGTTGACAAAATATTTTAACATAAAGAATATATGGGTTGGAGAATTCATATTAGAGATTAAAATATTTAAGATATGTGATGGACTTGTTCTATCCAAATCTCATTACGTTAAGACTATACTTAAGAGGTTTAATGTATATGATGAAAGTCCAATAAAAACTTTAATTGACTTAAGTCTACACTCAGTTAAGAACAAAGGTCAGTTAGTAACTCAGTTGAAGTATTCATAGGTTATAGGTAGTCTAATGTAAATTACGAACTACATTCATCTGGATATAACATATGCTATGAACAAACTGAGTAGATTCACTAGTAATCAAAGCAATGACAATTGGAAGGCATTAAATAGATTCTTAGATATCTAAAATATACCTTAAATCTTGGATTATATTATACAAGATATCCCGCTGTATCGAATAGATATTGTGATGAGAATTGGACATCATACACGAATAATTATAAGTCTACCAATGGTTATGTTTTCACTACTTGTGGTGCAGCCGTATCTTGGAAGTCCTCAAAACAAACATATATAACTCGATCAACAATATAATCAGAGTTTATTGCTTTAAGATAAAGTTGGGAAAGAATCACGATGTCTTCATAACTTTTTAGAGGATATTCCATGTTGGCATAAACATATACCTACAATTAGTATGCATTGTGATAGTCAATCGGCCATCGAAAGAGTACAAAGTAGTATGTATAATAGTAAGTCTAGACATATATGTCATATATTTACTATTAAGCAGTTGATCTTAAATGATATTATCTCCATTGATTATGTGAAATTAAAGGAGAATCTTGTAGATCCGCTTACAAATGGTTTGCCCAAAGATCAAGTTTACTATCTATCAAAGGGAATGAGCTTAAAGCCTACTACGTAAGAGTCTTTGTAATCGTATCCCAACCTTGTTGATTGGAGATCAAGATCATGGTTCAATGAGTCCAACTGAAGATTTTGTGAAGCACTTAGGAGTTATCTCCTACCCATTCAAATGATCATAAAAATGTTTCCTGCAAAATGTATGAGGTAAAGTTTCACTTTTAATGATTTCTATAACATGGATATGCCAAGTGGAGTATAGCAGAATACTCTTAATAAGAGATCACCTATGTAAGTGTGAAGTTAAGTCGCTTCTAGGAGAATTTTGGAGGCTGGAATTTTCTAAAGCACTTATGAAACCCAGAGTTGTAAGAGTCAAAATGAAGACAACCATGAGAACCGAAAGTATTAGAAAAGATATTGTGCGAGTACTATTGTCTTGGTTCACACTAATGTCTGAACAGTCCAAAACATCGTATTCACTGATTAGCCAAGTAAATCTGATAGTATTTCACTAATTCAGGTTCAAAGCAGAAGCTACCTTTTCTGATACAATAGCTTTCCGTCTGTACTCTTTATTAATGTCTTAATTATCGTTTTCATTTTTTAGAAATTTTCATTCATGTGTAAGATTATTGGAAATTGGTTTATAAGTAGGTTGATTTTTAATCAAATTTGACCAAGTTTTCAGATAGGTCCCATAAATTAATTTATGTGGATAAATAGTCAAACACACACTACACCAGAAACAGTCTATGACCATGCGCGAAAAACGTTTGTCATAGACCTTTTAAAGCGTTCGGGTACACGTTGCGGGCTTTGATGAAGCCGAAGAGTTCCAACTTTTTGCAACGTTCGCAGAACGTTGCGGAAAGTGTCTATGGCAACGTTCAGCGAACATTGCTGTAGACACTTTTTGCAACATGCATTGAACGTTGCAAAAAGTCGACGCCTCTATGGCAACATCGAACATCATAACGCACATACGAACGTTACGAAAGGGTTTTTACCCTTTCGCAACGTTTTTTGACCGTTACGATAGGTCATTTTACATTTTTTAAAATTTTTAATTCTTTTATTTATACAATGATTTACATAAATCAACCACAAAACAAAATAGAAGATAACATTATCAAATAACTCCAATACTCATCGTTAATTAAACTCCAAAATGTTGTTATCCATACAAAATTCTGAAGCACCTAAAAATCTAATACATTTTCAAAAAAAAAAAAAAAGTGGCCTTAGTAGCGAATGAAGGCTGATATGAGCCAAATGTTGCTTCAATTAAGTTCACATTGCCATTTTCCACGACGTCTCCCTTTATAATCTTTTTTTGATCTGCCAAAAAGATACATCAGAAACTAAATAACATGTTAAGGGAATTTCCCCTTACTCAAGTTTTCAGTTCATTTATAATATCAGGATTAATATAATTATATAATATCAATAAATTCATAAAGTGCAAATAGAAACCCTCAAAAATTGTAGATTTAAGGTCCAAAAATTATCAAGGCTATCCTAAAATATCTAAGGACACATAATCTCTATGAACTGAATCCAATTACTAGTAGTCATGAATATGATAATTTTCTCATAAAATCAATAATAAAACACATAATTATTAAGCATATCTTTTCTATTTGTTATATTATCCCTACAAGTGAATGTTATAGATATTTGGTTTCAACTGTTAACAAGGAAAAACAACTTCAAGATGATATAATACAAGAGTTAGAATGAGTTGGATGGAATGGAGAATTGATAGAAGGATTCTATGTGATTCAAAGATCCCTATAATGTCAGTTCTACAACAGTTACTAGAACTACTAAGTCCTACTTAACTCAGTATTGAGCTATTAATGGAAAAAATTTAACAAGATAAATGTGGCGGAAATAAGGATCTTAAGATTGATACATGGCCATTCTAGAATAGACAAGACTAAAAAATGAGAATATAGGACAACAATTGAAACAATTAGATGTAGCAGCAATTGATATTAAATTAAGGGCGATGACGGCTTTGGTAGTGGAGTCATGTCTTGCATAAACAAAAAGAAACTCCCATCGACAATGTTGATGTAATCCCAGGAAAACAAATCAAAAGATAACAATACTCAAAAATTACATGACCTTGCGTGGTTGAAAAGGATCTAATTGAATTGGATCTTTCAAGTCTGAATAGATGTGAATCTATGGAAAGGCATAAACAAATTATTGTAGCCAAATCCAAACTTACAGGGATAAACATAGGCTTATTATTGGTTATGTTGTTTTTCCCACTATGGACTACGGGAAAATTTGTCTCATTAATTTCAATTCTAGGCACAAAGGTGCTCACAGAAAGCAGTTTCTAACTTTCTACTCTTCTATATTGGTTTTCAAGAGGGAAACCAAATGCTAGTGCCCAGTGTCTAATCTCCACATAAGGATCATGCAAGAAATCAAGAAATAGAACAAACAATAATTTTCATATATTTATAAATCAAATCATTCAAAATTTAAAGAAAATTTATACATCAGGCATCATACATACCCACTGCTGGAAGCTGGAACCAGGGATAAAGCTATTTGAGCAGCAGAACCGGAACTTGAGGTTGTTGCAGTTGCAGAGCTTGAAGCAGGGACACCTAAAGAAATATCAGCAGAATACTCATCAGCCAGCTATAATAGTATATAAAAGCAGGCAAAGTAATCGGATAGACTCCAAAAAATAATTGATACATGCAAAAACAATTTTGACTCGTTAAAATTAGACAAGAAGGCTTCATGGATAGACTCAGTAGAAGAATTACATTCAAAAAACAGTCATAAAAATGTAAACGAAGAAGGGATGCAGCTACTTCTTGTGTCATGGATTTATTGTACCCACATCTCCCAACTAAATATTAGTTGACATGATATATGGGCTCTGAATATTCTCCCTTGGTCTAAGCATGGTGGAAACTATAAATTTACTATTTAGATAAAATCATAGAACTACACAACTGTGTCAGAATTCTAACATAAAATTACAAGAAAGAAAGCAAAACACCATGCCATATCTTCAACCGCTTGGAATCAGATTCACTTATGTGACCGATAATGTCGAATTTACTGCCGTTAATTGTCAGCCTGAAGGAACTCCACTGGCCGAATCTGAATTTGACACCGGATATTAACACCTTCGAATTGTGACCGGAAGCCTGATTGTACTGCCATCAATATCAAATGACCAATTCGAGTCCCCTCAGGGCCATTGAGGTGAGTACCCGGTCGTAAACTTCAGGGCCCCGTGGGATTAGTCGAGGTGCGCGCAAGCTGGCCCGAACATCCACTGTTATCAAAAAAAAAAATCAATGAAAATGAATGATAAAATTTACATGAGAACTAAGAAGATAAGCATAAAACCTGAGACATAGCATTCAACAAGAATAAAGTCTTAATGTATACATTTTGCGACTACTGGATGCTAAATTGATTTATTTTCTCACATGGTTGTCAACACTTCTTTGGGAAACTAAATCTTTAATGATGTTATCCTATACACTTGGAAGTGTAGCACCCAGACAAATACAGAAAAAGCTAGGAAAGCAAACTTCCACGAGATAATAATATATCTTCTTTAAGTTACAGAAAGAAGCATGTTAAAAGCAATTAGTCACACAATGAATGCTTTTGGAGCCTCACAAAGCCCCATTAAAAACCTAGTTCTTAAAAAGTAAGATAAAATAGAACACACAGCTCTTCCCAACCAATCACACATATGTCCTCGATGTCCTACACTTTGTTAACACGCGGAGCAAGAAATATAACAGAAATGCAGACCAAGATCTATTGATCATGTTTTCTTCAAAAGATATCCCAACAGGATGCCAACCAAGCCAACAATAATAACATACAAAAATGGGATACCACCTCGGTTTCTGCTACTTCCCCTGCATAAGTTAAGCTCATGAATAATTGAATGATGATTAAGTTCTATCACAAATCAGCATTTTCTAGGATTCCATTAAAGAATATGAACAAGTTATTCTTGAAATAATAAAACCCAACCTTCCATTATGGAAAGTTGGGGATTCAACCATCAAATGTAGTATTTGGGTGACTGATGGAGCTTGGTGGTGAGAGAACGGCCCTCAACCGACCACACCCTGCCCGACACGAAGGAATGAAAAAGGAGAATAGGTGTGATCAAATAAAAAATGAATACATGTGGGAGGTTGGAAGTGCAGACTTTGTTTACAACCATTACATCGGTACAGTTATCATACTTGAAGTCTCTAGACATACTCCTTGAATGAAATTATTTTCACTACATCTGAGTTCCAATTAATTCATTTTATTACTATCACATTATTATGGTGAG
>CAIGRF010062320.1:33682-56969 GCA_903798235.1 Fraxinus ornus
CATTATTTTTATTTTTTTATTTTTATATATTTTCTCGCCGGTCCGGTTTGGTTTTAAATCGCAATTAAAATTTTCAAATCTAAACCAAACCATTTTTTTCCGGTTTGGTTTGGTTCAAAACTATTTCGTTGACGGGTCCACGTGACACCAAACCGATTGTTTCTAAAATCCAGTTTCCGTTTGGTTTTCCAATTTAACAATTTTTGCTTACAGCCTTATTGAAACAGTTTCTTGATTGATACAAAAAATGGATGGTTTGAGGAAGAAGAAGAAAAAAACGCTTTTGTTTTTTATTTTTTTAATTATTATAATTATTTTATATTAAAATTCTAAACTTACCATTTTGCCCTTTTAAAATTTGGTCAAATCTACTATTCTTGGTCAACTAATGGTCAAATGGATGGTTTGGACTCTAGCTACTACATTTTGAAAGGTTTGGTACCGTGGGTAGCACAAATCAAATGTCTGGGCAAAGTCTGCAAAAAGGTAAAATGTTTGGTATCGTGACTGCAATTTTCCCTTAAAAATAACAAGTCACTTTTTTAATTATTTTTAGATGGTTAATCAATCACGTCAATTTATCTTATATTGATTTGCCACAATTTGTAATATGAAAGTAATAAAGAACACCAATTGATCACAGAGAAATCTCAACTAGGTAAAACTCCGGACATTTTGCCTTTAGTAATCCACTATAAATCGAATCAAACTTACAATACAGTTCAAACTCTTCTATTCCGTAGAACATCCGACCTCAATTTCTGCAATCTCCTTTAATCTTACTAGGGATGGTAATGGGGCGGGTCAGGGCAGCCTCCCTCATCCCCCGCCCGCGAAGTAATTTCATGCCCCGTTACCCGTTTAAAACGGGGCGGGGCGGGCCTTTTACTACCCCTTTTTTTATGCTCTCATTCATTAAAGCGAGATAATAATATATTTTGTACTTTTTTTATATATTTTTAAAAGTTAAATTATTTAAATATATTTGATAAACTAAGACATTTATTATTTGTCATATTTTTAAGATAACCTTAGTTGCCATTTTTTATTAGAATTATTGAAATTTCGTGAAATTTTTCATTTAAAGTATTGTATTCTAAAAAATAAAAATAAAAAGTTAAACGGGGCAGGGTGGGGTGGGGTACCATTACACATACCCACCCTGTCATCGACCCGAATACCCGATTAAGCGAGTAATCCATGTCGAGATCGAGTTTGTTGGATTTTTTTGCTAGATCTTACTGGAGGTGTGCTATTTCAAAACAAATCTTGACTCCTGGTATATACCTGAGCCTCATAAACTGCGTGCTTCAAACGCCAAATCTCGACTCCGGGTATCCCGCCTTAGTTCTCTTGAATTTGTGCGCAACAACTCTTGATCCCTAGTATTGATTTATCTCCGGTGGATTAAATGAAGAACTCCTCCTTCTTTGGGCTGATGTTTGATCAAACGATATTTGTGTGTTTTGAGCAGCGGTTTAATATGAAACAATATGACTAAATCAACAAATCAAATTTTGGATGAATTTATGGCTCAAATAATATGTGGTGGTTGAATCTTGGAATCATGAATGTTTTACATCGTCGAAGAATTGATCTCTATGAAATAAACTTGATTCAACGAACTTTTGGACGTCTCATGGGGTATATATTTATAATGAGTAGTGTTTGGGATGAAAACAAAAACGAACTCAAAATCAACATGAAAATCGAATATTACTGTTGCTCGGATAACCAAGTCACTCGAGCGCTAGTCCAGCGAGCGCTTGAAAATCGAATATTTTTCAAAATTAATATTTTTTTATCATAACTTTCTCTCACAATATCCAATTGAGGTGATTTAAAATGATCTGGAAAGCTAACTCAATGGGCTATAATTCTTATAGAATAAGCCTCGTCCAAATTTCAATATTTTCTATGTGAAAAATGCGTTGCAACTTGTGGCTGAGAATCTGGAACATAATTTGTGCGACTCTTAAACATCTTGGACTCCTTTAAGGATTATACTACTAATTTCAACTCTTTTTCTATAATTAGGACTCAATAATTTCTATTTATACTTTCGTTACAATTTGATAAATTTCTAATACAATTCAATTAGGACATGATTTTGACTAAAAAAAATTGTCAATCAAATTTAGAAAATTCTCAGTTATACTTTGGACTTAACAATCTCCCCATTTAACATTTCATGACAAAATTATTTATTTCAAAATCAAATCTAAAAAAGCCTAATTACCTAAGACTTAATTCCCAAACTTCAAAAGACAAACTGCGACTTGAAACATATGGAAATCATAATACCACGTGAAAAGGAATGGGAAATTATTGAAATCAAAATCATATAATTAAGTTAACTAAAATACATAATAAAACACGTGTAACACCAAAGCATGCAATATCATGTGAATTACAAATTTAGAAACAAACCATAGAATTTTATATCAATATAGATAAAACACAACATTATATCAATAATAAAATTCCAGCAAATACGTTAAATGAAAAATTAAAATTCTCCCCCTAACTCATACAATCAACTCCCGGAAATAAATACACATCCATCCCCTTTTTTGTCACGAATAACAAAGAAAATGCAAATAATAATCATGTTAAACACAGAGAGGAATGAGTAACAAAAAAATATGCACATGTACAATTATGCAAAAATATGCGACATGAAAACAAAAAATCTTCAATTTTAAGACCAACTGTTTTTGAAATTTTTGTAGATTTTTAACTTTATCATGAACAATTATTTGCTTACTTATACTGTATAGTTCATAAACAAGTAAACTTTTCATATAACTTATTTTAAACCTCGATAGGGTAAATTATATAAGTCATTCATGTGTGAAATGTGTCATTAAACTCATGTAAGCAAGTCTCAAAATTTTAAATTAATGAGCAAGGACATGTTAAGAATCACTGATGAATGAATATATTTTTCAAAGTATGAAGTCAATCACAATATTATTAGGACCTTTGTAATTAAAGAGCTCATAATTAATTGTATTATTATTTTTTTCTTTCTCCCTCTATCTGTGAGCACATCTATATGTATATTTTTCTTTTACTTTTCAAATTTTATGTACATACTCTTTTTCATTGAACTTTCTACATGACCATTGTAACAAGTTTTAGACCAATAACTCCAAAGTCAGATGACTTATGGGAAATCAGGTATTAAGATACCATACATGCTTAAACACTTTAAGTCATATAGGCTACGAATAAAAGTATAAGATTGTCTTACAACATTTTATATAATTCAAAAATTTCTTTAAGACTCAATAGTAATATTTCTTTTAAGGGAAATATAAGAGCTTATGTCAACTAATTTAAATGTCATTCCATATTTAAAGTCTACACAAATGATTACCATCACAAATCTCAAACTCGTGGTCAAAACCCACTTATAAGAGTCTAATGTGTGCATGCGCAATACATACGATACATGTAATAACCTATACCAAGTACTCCAAAAAAGTTCTAAACAAACTAATGAAAATTTAATTTACCAATTATGAACCTAACAAGCACTTGATAGCAAAATAGCATGTCCGAAAAAATAAAGAAAATCTTCTTCACCCATTTTTTTTGTTTTTCAAGATAATAAATAATATACAAAACAAACAAGGAAGAAGTTTAGAGTACATGCATGAATATGTAAATACCATGAATAATGCAGATGCATGCACCTAACTACGTACTCAGTGAGGCACAGAAACGTTCTTACCATGAAGAGCAACGCGAGCCATACCACAGTGTAAATCATCGCCTTGACCTGTGAGTTCACTCTTTTAACACAAATCTTCTTAGAGGGACATTGAGTCATCAACTCAGTCAAGTGACTCACTTAATTAGTCAAGAATCTAATATGAATAGTTAAATCTTGTTTATTTTTCCTAATCAATGACTTAAGACATTTAGGTCTAATGTGACCTAAAACACCACAATTATGACGTGTGGGAATGAATTTAGGAACAATCCTAGATTTCAAGTCTTGAACCTTAAGGTGGAGGAAACCTATGTTTCACCTATGATTTCGATCTTTCGACACCTATATTCTTGGTCGTGTTCCTATTCAAGAGCTTGCGAAACTTAGGTCTTATGTGTAATTGCTTACCACAATGGTGACACGTGGGGATGAATGTAGGAGCAACTCTAAATTTAAGTTTTGGACCTTAGGTTTTGAAGTAGGTACAAACTTATTTTAGAAGATGAAGTAGTATGAGAATTTGTTTCATTAAAACTTACACATCTTCTATCCCCAATTGTTTTATTCAAACCTATTATGTTATTAATTCTCTTAGAATCGGTAGAAAAAAAAAATTCGAAGTTGGGTATTTGTTTTTTAAGATTACTCGTAAGAGATTTAACCTTAATTTCCAAGAACTCTTTCTCAACCCTTAATTCATTCAATCATTTGGTAGACTCTTCAAGTTTAGTTATAAGACTCTCATTTTCTAATTCAAGCTTATTCAGTTTCTTAAAAATTGATCTATTGACCTTATATAACTTGAGACTCTCCTTATACAGCTGGTCATAAGCATCATGAATATCCATATCATCCTCAGATCCTACATCAGAATGTGATTGACTCATCTAGACAATTTATGGGTCAAGAATCGCAATTAAACTCTGATACCATTTGAAAGTTTTAGAACTACACAAGTAAAATCAACAAGTCACTTTTTAATTGTTTTTAGATGGTTATTCAATCATGTCAATTTATCATATGTTGAATTACCACAATTTGTAATACGAAAGCAATAAAGAACACCAATTGATCATGGAGAAACTTCAATTGGGTAAAAACTCTAGGCACTTTGCCAGTCAATAATCCACTTTAAAACGAAGAAACTTACAGTACGGTCCAGACCCATCTAACCCGTAGAACTTCTGAACTCAATTCCTTCAGTCTCCCTTGATTTTAGTGGAGGTGTATCTTAAGTGATATATATCCCACATCGATAAATGATGTTGACACAGACCAATTAATAAAGATCTTGAGCTACTCCTCTTAATAAGGTTGACCTTTTAAGATGAAACCCCAAATTTTAACATGGTATTAGAGCCCATTATGCTCCAATGAGCGATTCGATCCTGTTAAAACTCTAAAATGAGCACGTGGATTTCAAGATTGGTCTGCTCAAATGAGCCACCATCTTGTGGGGGCGTGTTAAGGGATATATATCCCACATCGATAAATGATGTTGACACAGACCAATTAATAAAGATCTTGGGCTACTCCTCTTAATAAGGTTGACCTTTCAAGATGGAACCCCAAATCTTAACAGTGTACTCTTTCAAAACAAATCTCAACTCTTGATTTATACATAAGCCCTCTTGGACTACGTTTTCCTATCGCTGTATCTCACCTTAGTCCTCCTAAATTTGTGCTTAATCAACAACTATTGATCCCTGATATTAATTTATCTCCAGTGGATTAAATGAAGAACTCCTCATTCTTTGAGCTAATGTTTGATCAAACGATATTTGTGTGTTTTGAGTGGCGGTTTAATATGCAACAATATGACTAGATCAACAAATCAAATTCTGGATGAATTTATGATTCAAATAATATGTGGAGGTTGAATCTTGGAATCATGAATTTTTTATATCATCAAAGAATTGATCTCTATGAAATAAATCTGATTTAACATACTTTTAAACATCCCATAGGGTGTATATTTATAATGGGTAATGCTTGGGATGAAAATGTACTCAAAATTAGCTTGAAAATAGAATATTACTATTTCTCGGATAACCACATCGCCTGAGCATCAGTTGAACGATAGGAGAGCGACAGATGAGCAGTCAACAGAATTTTTATCATAACTTTCTCTCTCGATGTCTGATTGAGATGATTCAAAATCTATTGAAAAGCCAACTTAATGAATTATAATTCTTATAGAATAGCCTTGTCCAAATTCCAATTTCTTTTTTTTTTTTAATGTGAAAAACTCATTGCAACTTGTGGCTGAGAATTTGGTGCATACTTGTGCGGCTCTTTGACACTCTTTAAACCTATAATTACATCACAATGATCATATGTGATATTCTTGGACATTTTGGACTCCATCAAGGACCATACTACTAACCACAACTCTTTTGCTATAATTAGAACTCAATAACTTCTATTTAATTTTGATTACAACTTCATAAACCCCTAATATAATTCAATTAGGACATGATTTTGATTAGGGAAATTGCCAATGATACTTTGAACTTAACAACATGAATGTGAATGATGAGTGACTAGTAGCTAACCGCTTCTCGTCGATTCTCCTATAAAATAATATTATAAGTAAATCCAAAAATTTTCTTATTTTTTAATTACACATTTTCAACAAAACACTATTACAAAATTTATTTTTGCTCAAAAATGGGGCTCAAACAAGGGCTTATTCCCTCATCCTAAAGGAGAGATGAATTCAGTTCATTAATTTGGTAAAGTTTCGTTCTTATCACTTAAGTTAAACTTTATTTACAAAATAAATTTCCAAGTGAAAGAAAGTCTGAGAAATTTCAAAGAGCTTTTCAAGGCCAGTACCCCTGATCAAGTACTTGTTACTTCTTACACAATAAGTATCTAAATCGGATCGAGCCAATTGCATATACAATCATGCTAGATGTGTATCATCCTTTACACTCTGTCACCTGACAACACATCATTGGATATTTAAGAAAAAATAAATAAAAATTCCCTGCAATCCTTTTTAACAACACATCAAATGTCAAAGTAAATGTACATTTGGAGTGTACATCGAGCATTTTTGTCGCACATATACCATATAAGTCTCTATGCCTGGCTTCACCCATGCGACACTAGCTATGGTGTCCTACGAGAAATGCCATTTTCTTATCTTTTATTCTTGAGATTTGACATTAGTCCATATACTATTCTTTCATTCGCAAAAAGATAGACTGGCTTCCATTTTCATTTTTAAGAAAATGCAATTAATGTAGTTAGAAATGTAAATTTTTCTTACATTTTTCCTAATATATCGTTATGTTAAATAGTGTTTTAAATAGTAATTTATATTTGTTGATAATAAGACACATTAAATAGGAACATATTAGAAAATTAAAAAAATCATCTATAATCTGAGCAAGGGAGTATTAATAAGCGTGAACACTACATTTAAAAATAAGGTTCGATGGTCTTGATATCTATACTTCTTGTAATTTTTTTAATTTACAATAATATACTAAGCCCTTATTGGTACGTATTTTTTAGAATTTGTTTTCTCAAACTCATTTCTAATCAAACATTTTACCAATAAAATAATTTTGCATGCGAATTTATAACTTTTTTCTTTTTAACCACACATTCTCCAAAAATATCATTTTTCATAAGAATAATGCTATCTAGCACAACTGATATATATCATCAATCTATGTGATAGTTAATGTCCACTTTTAATTATCCAATGCATTAAAATGTATCTTAACTTCATTGGATAAGTCTAAATGAGCTGCACTACAACCTAGAACGATACTAAACACAACATTAATATTTTTTCAAAAAATCTACATCAAGTCATTGTTTGGTCCTCATTGTTTTAAAAATACATTTTTCTCTTTTTTTTTTAACCATACATTATTCAATAAAATAATATTACATGTAAATCAAAAATATTTTCTTATTTTTTAATCACATATTTCTCATTAAAATACTATTTTAAAATGCAATTTGGATTAAAAAAAAAAAAAAAAAAAGGATCTCAAACGGAATCCAAATTACATGTCCTAATTATGTGTACAAGCATTAAGAAATAATGTCCGACGGCTGTAATAAATGCTGCATTATAATATATTAATCGTGCAATAATTCAAAGAATTCAACAAGACTAAGATAAAAAATCAAACAAACAATAATGGAGACAATTTTTATAACAAAAAAATGTTGGTCAAACTTGTGCACCAGATCGAGTATGTAATAAATCGTCAGCCACCCGTCAGCCACCCCCTGAACGCCGTCGCTTCACGACAAATAAAACTTTGAACGTATTCATTCAAGGTCTCTTTCTCTTTCCCTTTGGCGTTGAATATTGCCTCTTGCAACTTGTATACAATTTTCTATATATATAACACCAAAAGTTGATAACATTTTCATCAAGATTTGCTTTAATTTCTCATAGTTCACATTTTATACATAAGGTAACAATAATGGACTCGTATTCCTATTCATCATCATCGTCGTCTTCTTATTCTTCGTCTTCAAATAATATTTATTCTTACCAAGAAGAAGAAAAGAGAGGCAAATATAACTCGAGTTTTCGTTCAGCACTCCATTCTGTTCGTAAACTCCCAATGAAGCCGATGAAGAAACCGATAGCACCTTTTCCACGCATCCCACCAAAAGTCTACAAGGTGGATCCTGATAATTTTAAAGAGGTTGTCCAAAAGCTTACTAGTGCAACTGAGTTCCATACAACGCGGCTGCAGGAGGTGGCGCCGCCACCTCTCAACCTTTCTCCACCGTGGCAACAGCCGCTAGTTTATCCTAATCAAGTTAAAACACCACCAGCTTCCAAATTCAGTGATTTTATGACTGAAACACATGAGGGAAAGGCCATAAAGCCATCAGATTACATTTTTGGAGCCCTTAGTCCTCTTGGGTTCAATATGTCACCAGCATCTCTTGCATGGTGTTCATCTGCTCTTTTCAGTCCTGGAACTCTGTCTCCTCTTGGGTCAAGTGCAGTTCTTTAGAGCTATGTTCAGCTAGTTGGATTGAACTATACTCATAATGTGTGAGAGACAAAATCGAAGTTGAAGTTTTGTCTATAATATTATCCAATTCTACATAATATTGGACCTGTAGAGCGCACTAGAGTTTTAATTATGAAAATAATGTAATTCCTATCTAGAACCATTCATTGATAAATGACCTTTTTTTTTTTTGCATTCAAAAGGGTTGTAATAAATCCAATAATTATTTGATATAATCGGTTTACTTTGTGACATAGCATTCATTTTTTTCAATCCAAGATTTTGTATACACTATCTTCATAAATTTGGGTTCAATACGTTCCAAATTCAATGTTTTGAACCACGTTATTGAAAGCTTGACCACAATACATATGTAACTTAGGGCACAAAGCTACACTTGAAAAGGTAAAGCCACTTTTAAGTAATTTTTTGTTTCTAAATATTTTTTATTTACATTTTCTTATTTTAAATATAAGAATTTACTATATTTTAGTAATTTTAGCTTACTCTCAATTATGAGTATAGCTTATTTTCAACTTGATCAATAAAATTTATACACTTATAAGTATTCCTTCTATGCTTTACTCTTATTAATTTGGAACATAAAGATTACGAAAAATAGCGTCGAAGGTCCTCAACCCATAAATGAAATAAGTACATGGGTCCTTAACATACTTCCCTTAGCATTTTGATCTCCAAGGTTTCATCCTAATGAAACAAGTCCGCTATTTAATTTTTATAAAAATCATATTTTTATATATTTTAATAAAAGTTGATGGAATATGTGGCTGAAAAGTTATCCATGAAATTATGGATAACTTTATAAAGATAGAACAAAATTACCTAGAGAAATTAATATAGACTCAACTACTCATTTATGGATCGGTTGGAGAGACCTCTGACTTATTTTCTTTAAGATTATCATGATTCAAGGTTGACATAAAATAAGCCAAATGAATGATTCTTGCAGATCCTGTGATTATACTTATCATTGACTTCTTGTGATAATTAAGACATGCTCAATTTAAAATAAAGCCTTTATGTGAATTTTTTGAGAAGTGATTTTATAAGAATGTGGTTAATAATTAGATAAAAAATCATGGAAAATGCAAAAGAAATAATTATTTTTGGAGAATGTTTGTTGAGTGTACAAAAAAACGATTTTGGAAAATCGGTTTTAAACAAAGGCTAAATCTAAATTTTAGAAAATAAGTAGTCCCAAATTTCCAACGGCAAGGGTTACAATTTGATTTGATTTTTTTTGAAGGCATTTATTATTAATGATGAAAAAGTTAAAGAATGACTAAAAATGCGAAGTATAAAAGTTTGAAAGACGGAACCAAACAAGGAATATTGATAAGTGTGTTTATCTGGGCTATCTTACTAAATTTTTATGTCGTCAAATTATTGAATTTTACGTATCTTAGATTAATTTTCTCTTGTTTCAGTTATGGACTCGTTTTAAAGAAGTTAGAAAAGAAAGAAAGATTAATTGACCATTGAATGGAAAGTCTGAAGATCAAATCTACTATATGAATTGAAGGATTTGAATTAAAATTAAAAAGGACATGGGTGCACAAATAAATGGACTCTGATAGTCCAAGAATGACTAACCAGGAGGATGATGAATTGATTATTAAAACTTTTTTCGAAAAATTAATTTAAATTCAAGCAAATAATGACAAAATAGATAATTCAAATAATAAGCACAAATATGAAAACGATAAGTACATGGTGAAAGATGATGCAAATGATATAATTGTGGATGTTCGATCTAAAGTAATGATCTACGTCCTCTTTTACCAAACTCTACGGCACAAGCAAGGTCTTTTCATTATGTTGATTGACTTATGGTGCAATCCAACCTTTTACAATGCTTTCGGTGACTTACAAATAAAGAGTATTGATCCTTATACAATATTGAGCTTTATGGGACCTCAACAAAATCCACAAATTTAAAGGAAGTTATTTTACAATTTAAAACTTCTCTCTTGATAAATGATATGATCAAATTAAGTATCAAAAGAGAAATAAGCCAACACTTTAATAAATAGCAATGAATGAAGCTCAAATGTTAGGTGAGAAAAATTTTGATGAGTAGAATGATTTTCAAAACTTAATTCAATCAAAAGTTTTTCAAATTAAATGATTTGATAAATATAAATAAGATATATGTTCAATATAGTTTTGCTCAAGTATATCTCACCTAAATACTCTCAAGAATTGTTGTATTGAATGCAAAGTGAAATGTTATTTACAACAGTCAAAATTTCAGACCAATCGGACGACCCATCCGGACTTCCACATACTAAACCGGACAATCCAACTAGCCGTTACGCATCAGAATTTAGAACAATTAAAAATTCGATCGTTGGATGAATCGGATGTTCGCTAGGCCAACTAGACGTCCGCTTGGACATTATTTTCCCGGATTTTTCTTTCTTCATTTTTTTTTTTAAATATAGACTTTTAAATGACGTTTTTACTTAGCCCTTGTTTGACACACATTCTTTCAAAATATATTATTTCAAAACTCATTTTTAATCACACATTCTTCAATAAAATAATATTTTTCATCACATCAATAACTTTTCCTTATTTGTTAATCACATATTTCCCATTCTATCACTATTTAAATAAATTCTTTCATCAATAATATCCATCAAACACAAGTTTAATTTTTTCTAGGTAAATTATGCTGGTAAAATGTTAAAAGATTAAGTTGAAATTCTTACATTTCAAAAAATAATAATTTTTATGCAAGCTTTTTTATGAAGTGATTTTTCTTGTGCATAAAAATTTATCTTTTGAGCTCTTAATGATTCAGTGTTAAGAATTAAATTTTTTTACCTTTACACGACTCTAAAACATCTAAATATAATATCTTCGATTGATTTGACATGAATGCTCAATTTTTTTTCTTGTCTTTGATCAATTTGACGTGAATGTTCGGCTTCCATCTTGATTTTCATTGATTGTCAATTGCGAGTCTTTTTGTAGCAATCTTTTTTGTCTCTAATAGATCAACTTTGCAACAATAGCTATGAAAACTCGAATTCAAATGTTAGAGATAAAAAACAATTTGTTTGTTATAATCAAAACATAAGGTCAACCGTATGTCAACAATTTTCCCATTTTGATTATGACAAACAAAAGATGAGTTGTAGCAAGTTGATAAGAAAAAAACTTTAGGTACCTCAATTTGTTCGTACATTCCCCCTATCTTATACAAGTTGAGCATGCATATCATCTTATATATTTTCCCCTTTTGACATATGAAAAAAAAAAAAAAAACATGAGAGTGGGGATCCAAGTACGCAAGGCAACAATGGATAAAAAATAACTATAGGCACAAATGATATCAATGAAATTTCATTGAAAATACCACATGATATCAAAAACATAAAACCAATGGTCATAAGAGAATAAGTTAGATGGAACAAAAGTGTATCCAAGACATAAAAACATAAAGAAATATCCAAAATATAGAAATGTAAAATAAAAACTATGACTATGGCTCCAGAGAAGGCGGTGGAGGAAACTGGGCATAAAAGTAAGCGTAAAAGGCTTTCTGCTGAGCCTGCATCGCAGCCTATGGCGCTTGGATGGCATCTTATTTGGCTTGTATGGCGGCCTGTTGAACTTGCATCGGGTGACGCATTTCGTCAAGGCGCAAGTGGCTGTTTAGAAGATTGTAGTGATTATTGGTCAATGTGAAGCTACTACCCGAAGAATGAGGAACACTAGAGGTCATAATGTTGTTAGGGGGATTCAGAACTTGCGGTACATTATTGACATTATCATCTTCATCGCCCTCGAAGGATAGAGTCAAAGGACCCGAGGTGGGGTGGAATCCTTTTGTTTCTACTACTCATTGACCATGTTCTTTTACTATCTTCATCCATTTAAGAGTTTGGCTATTGATGGTGTCGGTAGGGCGGAGTTTAACAAATGTCTCATCATTTAGAGGAATATCAACGTGTTTAAAAATTTTTGTAACAAGCATTTCATAAGGTAAAGTTTTGACATGACACGTAGAATGAACAAATTTCATGAGATGTAATACAATAGTTGGAAAATCTAATTTCTGTCCAATAAGAAAGGAATTGAGAATGAAAAGATCAAAATTGTTTATTTCATCTCGATGACCCTTTCGAGGAAGAATGACGTGCAATGATATTTTGGAAAACTTTACATGGAAGAGTTAATTGGTTTGCAATAAGTTTTGTAATATTCTCAATATTCTTCCCGGTGACCCGACAATATGCCTCGGTAGGGTCATACCCTTCTAAAGTGGGATGAGTTTATGAATAAAAAATTGAATTTCACACATCTCAAGCTCAAGAATATCACGGATGAGAACTTTGTTGATGGTAACACAAATATTTTTAAGTAAACAAGAAATCTCATCCGAACGAGGAGCAATAACCATGTTTTTATAAAATTCTTTCATGAGAAGTGGATAGGCATATTCCTCTAATGTAGCAGTAGACACCCAACCCATATTTTTAAATTACTCCTCTATATGAAATACATGTCCTTCAATAATAAAGTGACGAAATTACCATTTTTACCTATTAAAATAGAGGATTTTTCAAAAGGGTTGGCTAGCACATCGGGTTCCATGTCGAATTTTTTGTTGGATGAAGGTGGAGGAGATCTTCTCAAGGTGCTTTTAATTTATTTTTCCTCTCTTCAATGCAAGAAAATTGATGAAGTAGGGAAGAATTGAAGAAAAAAATGGGTCCAGGGTTCCGGATTTTGGGGGGTTTGAGTTTGTAGTGAATGAGAGTTTGAAATTGTAATGAATATGGAGTGTAGAAATATTGGATTTTTGAATTTGGGAAGGAATTGGTGATTTTGAATGAAGAAATGAAGAACGTATAGAGGATTTTGGGAGAAAGATGCGAGAGAAGTGTAAGAAAATGGGAAATAAGCAGCTGCTAAACCGGACGTTTGACTCGCTACCCAGACGTTTGGATCGACAAAGCCGACTTTAGGCAAGAGCTTTTGTCAAACCGGACAAGGTTTCTCGACGATTTGCTCGACTCGATCGGATGCCCTTTTTTTTTGATCAAATACAAAATAAATAATGTCACATATATAAATAAAACTTGTATGAACACATAATATGAATACAACTTAGTTAAGTACTTCAAATTCATCAATGATACCTAAGCCTCGTCGAATATGCAGAATCGATCAAGTGCAAGAGGCTTAGTGAAGATATCGATTAATTGATTTTTCGTGTTTACAAATTATAACAAGATATCTCCCTTTTGTGTATGATCTCTTAGAAAATGATGTCTAATTTTAATATGCTTCATTCGAAGATGCAAAATGGAATTTTTAGACAAGTTTATGGCACTAGTGTTATCACGCATGATAGGTATATGATTGAATGATAGGTGATAATCACTGAGAGTTTGTTAACACTTGTACACAACAACTAGTGTTCGAGATATATTTAGCTTCGATGGTTGATAATGCAACAAAATTATGTTTATTACTAAAACATCAAACAAGTGCAAAGTTTAGAAAATGGCAAGTTCCGCTAGTACTTTTGCAATCAATTGTGCAATCGGCTCAATTGGCATCCGAATAACAAAGTAGATCAATTTGAGTGCCCTTTGAATACCAAAGGCCTAATGTTCTAATGCCATTAAGATATCTAAAAATCCTTTTCACGGTACTAAGGTGAGATTTTTTTTAGGATTTGATTGAAATCTAGCACATAAATACACACTAAACATAAGATCGTGTCTACTTGCGGTTAAATAAAGAAGGGATCCTATCACACCTCGATGTTTTGTGACATTAACGAAAGTACCTTGATCATCTTTATCCAATTTTACGGATGTACTCATAGGAGTGCTCATTGGCTTCAAGCCACCCATTTCAAACTTTTAGAGCTTATCCAATAAATATTTATTTTGATTGTGAATATATCATCACTAGTTTGCTTAACTTGGAGACCGAGGAAGGAATTGAGTTCTCCCATCATATTCATTTCAAAGTTCATGCTCATGTATTTTAAGAATTCTTCACAAAGATGGATTTTAGTTGTACCAAAGATAATATCACTAGCATAAATTTGAACAACAACCATATCATTATTTTGAGTTTTGACAAAAAAGGGTAGTATCCACTTTTCCTATTAAAAAGCCATTTGAAAGTAGAAATCTACTCAACCTTTCATACCAAGCCATATGAGTTTGTTTTAAATCATAAGAGTCTTTCTAAGTTTGAAAATATAGTTCGAATTCTCATGATCTTAAAGACGGGTGGTTACTCAACAAAAACTTCTTCTTGAATGAAGTCATTTAGAAATGTATTTTTGACATCCATTTGATAGAGAGTAAATTCTTTATGACAAGCAAATGCAAAAAGCATGCGAATAGATTCTAATCTAGCAATCGTTGCAAATGTTTCCTTTAAATCAATACATTCTTCTTGATTGTAACATTGAGCTACTAATCTAGCCTTTTTACGAAAAATTATCCCATTTTCATCGCGTTTATTTCTAAAAACCCATTTTGTAGACAATTGATCATTTGATCTAGCGACTAAATCACAAACATAATTTCTTTTAAATTAATTTAGTTCTTCTTGCATAGCTAGAATTAAAAACTCATTGAACTCAGTTTCCTTGTAATTTTTTGGTTCAATTTGTGAGATGAAAGCACACCTCTTTAAGTGATTTCTAGTAGAAGCCCTAATAGTAATACCTTTGGATGGATCACCAATAATAACTTCTTTTGGATGAGAGGGAACAAACCTCCATTTTCTGATATAGTAGGATCATTTGATACTTTGGTACGCTTTACTTCACTTTGTTGAACATTTGCTTCTTCCTTGTATTCCTCTTTTAGATCACACTTGTTTTGGTCTTGAATATCCATTTGTTCAAAAGGAGTTTACAATCCTAGATCATTAGCAATACCTTTCTCACGATCAAAGAGATTAGTTTGATTGAAAGTGAAATGTATAGATTTTTCAACAACTAGAGTTCTTTCGTTAAAGATTCTATAAGTTTTGCTAGTCGGTGAGTATCCTAGAAAGATTTCAATATTGGATTTTGAATTAAATTTTTCCAAATTTTCTTTTATGTTTAAAAAAGCATTTACAACTAAAAACTTTGAAATAACCGATATTTGGAATTCCATTATTCCAAAGCTCATATGGGGTTTTAATTTTATTTCGACTAACTAAAACTCTATTTACAATATAGAAAGCGGTGTTGACGGCTTCGACCCAAAAGTATTTTGGCATGTTATTTTCATTTAGCATGGTCTTAGTCATTTCTTACAATGTGCAATTCTTCCTTTCTATTGCACCATTTAATTGAGGGAGTCGAGAAAATATGTTAATATCTATTTTCATTGCAAAAATGATTGAAAGCGATATTATCAAATTCTCCACCATGATCACTCCTAATAGTTGTAATAGAGTATAATTTTTTATTTTGAACATTTTTGCAAAAATGTCTGAATGTATTCAAAGCTTCATCTTTAAGACTTAGGAATTGAACCCAGTTGAATCTACATAAATCATCGACAATGACGAAGGTTTAATGTGTTTCCATCTAAGCTAGCAATTCTAGAAGGTCCAAAAATATCTATGTGGAGTAGTTGAAGTNATTGAGCTACTAATCTAGCCTTTTTACGAAAAATTATCCCATTTTCATCGCGTTTATTTCTAAAAACCCATTTTGTAGACAATTGATCATTTGATCTAGCGACTAAATCACAAACATAATTTCTTTTAAATTAATTTAGTTCTTCTTGCATAGCTAGAATTAAAAACTCATTGAACTCAGTTTCCTTGTAATTTTTTGGTTCAATTTGTGAGATGAAAGCACACCTCTTTAAGTGATTTCTAGTAGAAGCCCTAATAGTAATACCTTTGGATGGATCACCAATAATAACTTCTTTTGGATGAGAGGGAACAAACCTCCATTTTCTGATATAGTAGGATCATTTGATACTTTGGTACGCTTTACTTCACTTTGTTGAACATTTGCTTCTTCCTTGTATTCCTCTTTTAGATCACACTTGTTTTGGTCTTGAATATCCATTTGTTCAAAAGGAGTTTCCAATCCTAGATCATTAGCAATACCTTTCTCACGATCAAAGAGATTAGTTTGATTGAAAGTGAAATGTATAGATTTTTCAACAACTAGAGTTCTTTCGTTAAAGATTCTATAAGTTTTGCTAGTCGGTGAGTATCCTAGAAAGATTTCAATATTGGATTTTGAATTAAATTTTTCCAAATTTTCTTTTATGTTTAAAAAAGCATTTACAACTAAAAACTTTGAAATAACCGATATTTGGAATTCCATTATTCCAAAGCTCATATGGGGTTTTAATTTTATTTCGACTAACTAAAACTCTATTTACAATATAGAAAGCGGTGTTGACGGCTTCGACCCAAAAGTATTTTGGCATGTTATTTTCATTTAGCATGGTCTTAGTCATTTCTTACAATGTGCAATTCTTCCTTTCTATTGCACCATTTAATTGAGGGAGTCGAGAAAATATGTTAATATCTATTTTCATTGCAAAAATGATTGAAAGCGATATTATCAAATTCTCCACCATGATCACTCCTAATAGTTGTAATAGAGTATAATTTTTTATTTTGAACATTTTTGCAAAAATGTCTGAATGTATTCAAAGCTTCATCTTTAAGACTTAGGAATTGAACCCAGTTGAATCTACATAAATCATCGACAATGACGAAGGTTTAATGTGTTTCCATCTAAGCTAGCAATTCTAGAAGGTCCAAAAATATCTATGTGGAGTAGTTGAAGTGATTTTGTAGTCGAAGAATATAGTTTATGTTTAAAAGAGTTTTTCACTTGTTTACCAAATTGACAAGGATCACAAATTTTATCTTTATCAAACTTTAAACTTGGTAGACCTTTGACAAAATAATTTTTGGAGGTTTTCGAAAGAAGATCCATGCTAACATGACTTAATATCCTATGCCACAACCAAGTATCCTCCTTTAAACTTGATAAACATTTTTCATCACTTTCAAATTCGATATTTATAATATACATATTTTTGCTTCGACTCCCTATAAACATCACATCTTTTGATGTAGCATCATTAATAAGACATTTAGAAGAATTGAAGTAAATGTGATCACCTTTATCACATAATTGACTACTACTAAGTAGATTATGTTTGAAATTATCTACCAATAACACGTTTTCACTAGAAGGATAAACATGATTACCAATGTTTCCAATTCCAATAATTTTTCTTTTTGCATTATCTTCGAATGTGACATGACCCTCATCTTTTACTTTGAAATTTGATAGTAACATTCTATCCCCGGTTATGTATTTTGAGCATCCACTATCCAAGAACCATTTGCTCTTCATCTTCTTTGGTTCATATAAAAAAAAATTCAATTATTTTTTTTATATCTTTGGTACACATACAAGTTTAGGTCATTGGTAGTTAGTTTTAGTGGATTCTCAAATCCATTTGTTCTTACTTACAAAGTGTAGCCTCTTTTTGGTTAGATAATTATATGAAATATGTTCATCTTTATTGCAAAAGCTACATGTAGTTTTTGAAGGAGGGGTGTTTGAAATTTTGTCAAATAGATTTTTGAAAGATTTTTGTTTCAAAAATGGTTTATATCCAATTTCTCATTTATCAAAACACACTTTTGATCACTAAACATTAAATCAAAGTTCTTCTTACCTTGAGTAAATTTACAAATAATTTTAGTTAAGTTTTCAACTTTTTCTTTCAAAGAAGAATTTTCTTTAATCAATAAGTCATAATCAACATTTTCCTTTTGAGTTTCTAAAATTTTCTTCATTTTGCTTTTCAACAAGTAGTACTTCTTTTTAAGAATATAATGATTTAGAGCAAGCTTCTCAAATTCCTCAATAATTTCATCTTAGGAGGTAGATAAATCATCATGTGAACATTTTTCAATAGAGTTTACCTCATCTTCGATTGCATGAAGGACATGTTGACAATTTCTTCTTGACTATCATTTTCATCACATCATCATCGTCGCTCTCATCCCATGTTGTTTGAAATCCCGTTATCTTGATATTTTTTTTCTTGTTTGGACACTCGATTATCTTGTAATCGGGTTAATCACAATCATATCAAATGATTTTCTTACTTCTTTCTTTGCCCATTTCTTCTTTCTTTTGAAATCTCCTATTATTTCGAAAAATTCTCCATTTTTTTGACAAGAAGGACTAGATCATCGAGCTCTTCATCATTCATATTTTCACTTGTAGTTCCTTCTTCGATTGCCGCTTTTAGAGCAATTAAGCGCTTGTGAGGCTCCTTCAATTCCTCTTTGCTTTTCCTCGTTTTCTCCATATTTTCGGCATTGTTGAGCTTCTATGTCATCAAGGTTCCATAAATTTTTTCCAAAGGATACAAGTTGATATCTTTGGTATTTTCTATCAACGTCCTTAATGAGCTCTAATATTCCAATAGTGACATGAGCATTTTACATTTTTACTTATAAGTTCACCATTAGTAAATTTTTGATCAAACCCTTTGATGTCATTAACAATATCGGTGAAGCGAATAATCATGTCAACAATATGTTCATTTTGTTTCATAAAGAAGTTTTCAAATTCTTTAACCAATAGATTAATTTTAATTTCTTGTACTTTACTAGTGCCAACATGAGTAATTTCCCATGCATGCCAAATGTCATATGCAGAATCACACGTACTAATACGATTAAATTCATTTCTATCTAAGACACAATAAAGTAGATTCATTTCTATCTAAGACACAATAAAGGAGAACGATTAGTAGAATACCCTTCAAGATTTTGAAGATTGTAGTTAGTCATTGCTTAAGATTATAGAATGTTAATTTTAAAATGAGCACATTGGTTTGATACCAATTGATAGTTCAAGAATGACTAACAAGGAGGGGGTGAATTGGTTATCAAAACTTTTTCGAAAAATTAATTTGAATTCAAGCAAGTAAAGACTAAATAGAAAAATTCAAATAATAAGCGCAAATATAAAAACGATAAGTACAAGAGGAAGGAGAATGCAAACGATATAATTGTGGAGGCTCGATCCAAATCAATGATCTACGTCCTTCTTTACCAAACACTTTGGCACGAGCAATGCCTTTTCACTATGTTGATTAACTTGTTGTGTAATCCAACGCTTTCGATGACTTACAAATAAGAAGCACAAATCCTTTTACAATATTGAACTTTACGGGATCTCAACACGACCTACAAATTTAAAGGAAGTTGATTTTACAATTTAAAAATTCTCTCTTAATAAATAATATGATCAAATTAAGTATCAAAAGAGAAATACACTATCACTTTAATAAATAGTAATGAATGAAATTCAAGTATTAGGTGAGAAAAATTTTGATGAGTAGAATGATTTTCAAAAGTTAATTCAATCAAAAGTCTTTCAAAGTAAATGATTTGTTAAAGATAAATAAGATATAAGATCAATATAGTTTTGCTCAAAAATATCTTACTTAAATGCGTTCAAGAAGTGTTATATTGAATACAAAGTGAAATGATATTTATAATAGTCAAAACCTCAAAATTTCTCACCAATCGGACGACCCATCCGAACATCTGCATACTGAACAGGACAACCCAACTAGCCGTTCTATGTTAGAATTTAGAACGGTTAAAAATTCGATCGTTGGACGAACCTAACATTTGCTAGGCCAACTGGACGTCCGTTTGGACATTATTTTCTCGAATATTTTTTTGATTGTTTTGATCATGTAGGCTTTTGAATGACCTTTTTACTTAATTTTTCAAGGTAAGTGATACTTGCAAAATGTTTAAATATTAAGTTGAAATTTTGACCTTTCAAAAATTATATATAATTTTTATGCAAATGTTTTTATGAAATCATTTTTCTTGTGCATAAAAATTTATCATTTGAGCTTATGATGATTTATTACTAAGTATCAAAGCATTTTACCTTTACATATAAATCTAAAACATCTAAATCTAATATCTTCGATCGATTTGACATGAATGTTTGATTTTTTTTGTCTTTGATCGATTTGACGAGAATGATCGGCTTCCATCTCGATTTTCATTGAACGTCAATTGCGAGTCTTTTAGTAGTAGTCTTTTTATCTCCGATGGATCAATTTTGAAACAATAGCTAAGAAAACTCGAATTCAAATGTTAGAAATAAAAAACAATATATTTGTTATAATCAAAATATGAGATCAATAATATGTCAACAGACTCAAAGACTAAGTTACATTAATTGGGAAAAGTGAAGCATTGGACACAACCACCACATTAATGGACCTTGCCACTTAAACTTGCAATTGAAATAAACTTCAAAATGAATTAGAGTCTTAGGTGGCGATAGAAGCAGCTTGGTATTGGATTGGATTTAAATGGGCATCAATGGACTTGCTTTTATATGAGAAAAATCCAAATCTAAGAGATTGAGTTTGATCAATATATTAAGGTCACAATTCTATACTATCGGTCATAAATTATCGAATTAATTGATCACAAATCATTTCTCGATCATGAATTAGAAATTTTATAGGTCACAAATTATTTCAAGATCACAAATAAAATTTTGTATAGGTCACAATTTATTCATTAGTCATACATAAAAAAATATAAGTCATAATTAAATATATTAAGGTCACAATTCTATACAATTTGGTCACACATTCTTGAATTAACTGACACATTATTTATCGTCACAAATCACAAATTTTATAAGTTACAACTCAAATTTTTAGGTCACATATTATTTCTTAGTCATAATTTATCGATCACATATTATTTTTTAGTCACATGTTACCCAAATTAATGGTCACAATATTAAATAATTGTTCACAAACCCTCTTAATTCCACTACCTACGCCAATCCACCAGGGCACCACCACCTCCAACAACTACCATTTTCAACTTCAAAACCACCACCACAATCACCACCACCAACAATATCCAAGAAAACCATTGCCATCGCTCGCCTAACCACAAATATCGTGCCATTGCCACGACCGCCACCAGGTTATCGCACTGCCAGCATCACCACAACCTCACCACCACAGCCAAAATCAAGATCACCACCACCCAAACACAACAAAAAATTAGATCCAAAAAACCAAATCCAAAATTATAGATCTAATATCATTGGCCACAGCACCCACCACTGCAACACACCTCTGTTTCTTCTCATTGTTGATTTCTGCCTCAACCTATACCCATAGCAAACTGCATCAGCAACCACACCAAAAAGCCTTGACGTTGTCACTCCGACGGGCACTACCTCTGCAAGCTCCTCCGCTTGTCCCACAATGACGTTCACAGCGTTGAGCGTCTCTGTGTACGGTTCTTGCTGTAGCGCGCAGCTTCTCGTGGATGGATTAAGTCGCTTCAACTTTTGGTTAGGCGAATGGAGTGGGGGTAACCGCCGTGTTACCTCCGCTAACTTCTGGCCCGACTCCTCTTCCGACTAAATTGTCACTACCAATTTCAAAACATCTCAATCCCATAAAAGGTAAGATGGTCTCTGGCGACAATGCTCTCCAGCTGCGGCAGTGACGTTCATTTTGTGAGGGGAGGATAAAGAGATATGAGAGAGGAACAAGGTGAAGGAGAAAATGATTAGGGTTTGAATGGGATGGATGTGAGTATTTTATAATATAATTATTAACATAGTTATTAAAATCGGTCGGGCCGGGCTAGAAAATCCGTGGCCCGGACTCTTGACTTGGTCGGGCATAATGATTTGATAGAAATGTACTTGACTCGGTCAAAATCGAGCTTTGATTGAGTAACCAGCAATTTACCTGGCCCGATTGACCAGTTTGATTGTGTTTTGAAATTCTCTTACAAAACTTTTTGATTCAAGGGAATTGAACATTGGACCTTTAAGAAAAATAATTGATTCCTCACCACTTGAGCATAAAGTGTTTTAGTATTACTTGTGCGTAATAACTTATATCTATTTAATGAAACATTTATAGTTTTTATAAAAATACTTTTTTAAAAAATTTTGGTCCAACCTTTTACATTATTTTATAGACCTAAGTAATTAGTGAAAAATAAATTAAAAATTTTAATTTTTCCACTAAAAAAGTTTTATACGTTTTGTAGGTTTTTATGCAATGACCTGACGGTTGAACCACCGGGTCACCGGTTAAATCATTAACTCATTGATCGTCTGCATTGTTCGGGTCTGTGTTCGGATCGAGTCTAACAACGATGATTATTAATATTTAAAATTTTAATTATCATCTGATTTTCGAAAAAAAAAAACTTGTAAATCTTAATTTTGAAATTGAAAATTTAAAACTATTGATGAGGCTAATTTCAACATTATATAACCTGTTGGACTCTATTTGGACCGGAAGATGGAGGTTAAGTGGAAGATATATATATATATATATCTTCTATATATATAAAGTGGCTATAAAACGGAAATTCTTGTTTTAACGGAAAATCTATTTTCTCCGTTAGTTTTATTGTTTTCATAATTGGGCTTCAAAATTTACAATTCTAAGGTCCATGGAGAAGTATTGGATGTGATGCTCAT